>JAJGOT010001332.1:0-27395 GCA_022457155.1 Cladopsammia gracilis
GCCAAATGTATGTACTGATCAACGCTAAATAAACGTTAAATTACCTTATTTGTTGTGTGTTGTCGTCCTTTTGCCGTAAAAGTGATTTTTGAGCAATTTTGAAGGATTCTGAGTTCGCCGTTGACTGTGCGTCTAAGAGAAGGACAAGGGTGGAAAGAGATTTTTGAACGGCTCCAGCGCCGAGGCGATTTTTTTCTCATAAAATCGCATCGCTCGGCTTTCAAACCACACAACAGAAAGGCCGAAAGATTCACGCTTCTTCTCGTACCTCTCGATCGAAAATCCATCCAAACGCCCCGGAGCTAGCCGTCGAAGAAAATCAAAATCCCACACTTTCCAAGCGGTCGATATTCGTATCAACATTTTACCGTGCCAGCCAGAAACCGTCCTGCTGATTGCCTCTTTCTGATTGGTCGCCGTTAAACAATAACCAATTCAAAATACGTACCGAGGGTGGGGAGCCATAGGCATTTTCGTAAGGTCGAACAAAGGTCGAACGGAAGTCTTCCTGGGCTTCTGGTAGTCGCCGCTCACACGACCCGAGTCTGGTGAGTAAACGGTTCGGCCTTACGAAAATGCCTATGGCTCCCCACCCTCGGTACGTATTTTGAATCGGTTATTGTTTAACGGCGACCAATCAGAAAGAGGCAATCAGCAGGACGGTTTCTGGCTGGCACGGCAAAATGTTGATACGAATATCAACCGCTTGGAAAGTGTGGGATTTTGATTTTCTTCGACGGCTAGCTCCGGGCCGTTTGGACGGATTTTCGATCGAGAGGTACGAGAAGAAGCGTGAATCTTTTGGCCTTTCTGTTGTGTGGTTTGAAAGCCGAGCGATGCGATTTTATGTGAAAAAATCGCCTCGGCGCTGGAGCCGTTCAAAAATCTCTTTCCACCCTTGTCCTTCTCTTAGACGCACAGTCAACGGCGAACTCAGAATCCTTCAAAATCGCTCAAAAATCACTTTTACGGCAAAAGGACGACAACACACAACAAATAAGGTAATTTAACGTTTATTTAGCGTTGATCAGTACATACATTTGGCGATACGTCGCCATAATATGAAATTTAGGTAAATCCCATACATTTCCTATAAAATTACAAACGGTCATTATGTTACACAAACAGATTGTATGGGCTCCCTGTGAACTGAGCTGAGCGCTTGGGGACGCGAAACCTGAGCTGAGCTTGGGAGACGCGAACACAGTAATTAACCTAAATTTTCGCACCTTCCTCGTGGTCAACGCGTCCTTCACTCAACAATATTCTACAGACATTGCAGGAACTTGATGCGTGAATTACAAAACAAAATTAGTCTTATCAGCTGGAATTTTCGTCGATTCATCCCGGTTACATTTGCTTTGCTTCCCCTCAAAAAACGAAAGACAAAATTCCGTAATACCAGCGAGATGATAAAACAGCATTATTACAACAAATATACCACAGCAGTTACTATCTTTTGGATACACTAGTATAGAAAATATTGGGTCTGGAGCGGATAAACAGGGCACCACTCCTGGCGGTCACTTTTTTAGTTTCCCTTAGATCGAAATGAGGTTCATGACAGGCCTGCACCGACTCCGCTATGTGGTTTTGCGGTTGCGATGCATTTATATTAGCTTTCAAAGTTTGGCTGTTATGAGTCGTGTCGTTAAGTGATTTACGTCTTGAATGATGTGTTAGACGGCGTTTTGTAAATAGTTTTCAGGAATGGTTGGTTTTGAACGAAACTCCATTTTTCATCAGTATTTGTTTAAGGTTTTTCAGTCGTGGGTGAAATGTTGTGACAAAAGGCATTATTATCTCGCGAGTTTTTCCGTTTTGTTTTCATGCCAATTGCGTTCCGGCAAAAGTGAAATTCAGAATACCAGTGCATTTAAGAGGGTGCTGATGGGGTTAACAGTTAACTGACAATTGCCCAAAAATATAGTAGTAGTTTACTGATAAATGAAAAGTTACCGTATTTTCTCTATTAAATGCCCCCGGCGTTTATTTCAAACTTGGCCTTGTGGACCCGGCGTTTCTTTGTATCAGCAGTTTTTTCTCGCCCGCCATTTTTTAAGAAAGGGTTATTGTTCGTTTTTCTTGGCAGCCTTGTACCTTGCCCTTAAATCTTAAGTTTATTATACCACAAACAAACGTTTGAGGAGCTTACTTACAACTTCCTTAATTATACCCGGCGTTTATTCGGGGCCCGGCGTTTAATCGAGAAAATACGGTAACAGTGAAGTGACATTCTATTAATTATACTAAATTAACGATTGTTGTTGTTAATAAAAGCAACATAGTTTTTTCCTAACAGCAAAGCTATTTTGTGACGTTTACCTGCCTCGCTGCGTGACCAGGTGACATATTAACCGATATTATATGCGAAAGGTACCAGGGTCGTAGAGCGTTGACCTTGATCTCCGTGATGGCGTCGAGTGGCGTGGTCAAAGTTATTCTGAGTTTTTATCGAGATGATGACAAAGGATCGGCATTCGAATGACACATAAGTCGCATACCGTTTGACATGACAAAGCACAATTCAATGGACATATAATCAAACAGAGTAAGATTTCTGATTACACTAAAACCTGTATTAAGCAGACTCCAAAGTAAGCGGACACACCGTATTTTATTGGACACAAGCATCAGTGAGTTTCGAATTTTTTTCCTTCCCATACTCTCTGTGTACGATCCTGTATCAAACAGACATCTTTAATACTGACGATCCTTATTACGGTTTTGGAAGCTATCTTGACAGGTGAGAAATTATGGTTTTTGTATGAGAATCTAATGTCGAATAATTTTCGTAAAGCGGCTGTTCTAAGTCCAATCCCGAAAACGCATTTACTCTGGTCATTCTCATGGCCTTTAAAGTAACCTTATCTTAACTTTGCAAATTTAAAAGCCTTACTGATATACGTAATTTCCTCCTTGTCAAGCTAAATCACTTGATAAGATCAATGAATGAAAATATTGAAATGAACCGATTTCCGACAGCGTGACCCAGTTAAAAAAGAAAAAAAAAACTTTCTTATACAAGCGCATGAGTATAGGCTACCAGTGTAGCCTCTTGTTAACTGACAATTGGCCGAAAAAATAGTAGTTAACTGACAATTGGGTACCCCCATTAGCACCCTCATTTAGCAGTGCTAGATTAATTTGTCGTGTGTTTGGCCTTGTTTACAAAATGGTAAAGTAAGCTCACTGTAGCTGTCGAGAAAAAGCTGCGCCGGGTTTACAGCTCTTTACAGGCAAATTCTCCGCGAGAAACAACTTCAAGCATCACGCTTCAGTGAATGTTCTGACACCTATAGAATGAATTGAGTTCCATTGTAATAATCTAATGGATAGTATCAATTATGTATCCGGAAAAAATCTGGTCATTTCACGAACAGAAAAATCTAGAACCGGAAAGGAGGAAAGAGTTACGCGATTAACATCGGAACGGATAGATTGCCGTCCAAAATGGTGGCGCTGTTCAGATGTGTGTTACTTTTCCTTTATACCCTCTTAAAGTTTGATGTTCCCAATGCTTACGTATTTTTCTACGAAAGAGACGATAACTTAATTTGTAATAGGAACGAAATTAAAAAAGCCCGTCAAGGTTGTTGAAAGGTGGTGTCGCAGAAGATTCCTGTCAGTTTTTAGAATTTTCAGTCAGTTCAGTTGCAACCTGTTGGAAAACGAACTTGAAATGTTCACCTGTATACAGACTTCTATTTTATGAGAGGGGTGAATGCAGCGATCTGTTTTTGGTCGTATCGTAAGTGTCTCAGTAAAGGCTGTAATTTTAGCTTGTATTCGCTACGCTTTAAAGCTGCGTGGAGCTCGCTAAAACCTCCGTTGGCATTTTTGACAGTCTAGCGACTGTTACGTTTAAGCCTAGCTTTTTCAGCTGCATGTAGAAGGTAAGTCTTCTAAAAACCTATTAAGAAAAATTTAATACAGTGCACCAAGGATATAGATAAGTACAGTTTTAAGGGGTTGCAACGGTTAAATTCCTCTTCATAAATATTTCAATACTATTTATCTTTTGAATTAAGAGTAAACTAAATAGGTATTGAGTCCATCCATTTGAATTAATGATTTCAACTGATTTTTAAAGGCCTTAATTATTATATTGTCTACGAACTTCTCATTGCGTTAAAACCACACGGCTAGGCCTTGCACGCTCAGCTTATTACAAGTGCACGACTCATCGTCGTACATTTTTATCCAATTGAATTCCGGTTATGCAAAAATTGATTAAACTCGAACCTTTCGTAGAACTCGAAGTTTACGCTAACTGTTACAAAAATCGATTACATTGAAATGGCATTATTTGGCAAGAGAATAGACCAAAATCTTGTAAAATTTTAAACTTTCCCGGAAATTTCTTTCACAGTGTGGCGCGTATAAGCAACTGAAAATCCACCGGCATAAAGCCATCCGAGCCAAATGAACAAGCATATGAGAATGCAATGAAATTCATCGGAACTTGAATATAAAATTTGAACTCATTTGAGTCAGAACAGCGAATTGATAATAATTATGTTTCGTTTCTTGATAGATCATGGCAGGTAGGTTCAGTAGTAATGATACCTCGAGTTGGACTTCGAGTTCGAGTTCGAGTTGGAGTTCGAGTTGGACTTCGAGTTGGACTTCGAGTTGGATTTCGAGTTAGTAGGAAAAAAAAATCGAGAAAAATTAAAAAAACAAAAGAAAACAGCATTTAACTAGATTGTCACCACAGTGTTTTAATAATGGGAAAAGATTCACAAAAGATTCCATCTATGATTCCATCATATCAACACTCACTACAAGCCGACTGAGACCTTTCAGTACAGACACATCGTCTCACGCCTGATCCACCAGGCGTAAAATATGGATTCATTAAAGGCGAAAGCAATAAGATTGCTTAGAACTAACTCTTCATAAAAAAGAAAACATATGAAGAGAGCGTTTTAAGATTCAAACAACGCCTCAAATCACGGGGTTACCCAGAAAACATCAAGGTGTCTTTGCCTCTAGACAATCGGCACTTACACAAAAGAAAAAAGGTCACGAGAGGATACTGCCTTTTGTCACAACGTACCATCTGGCAGCACAGGTAGCCTAAGCTCAAGTGATAAACGTCGTGGAAAATTCACTTCGAGCTTGAGCGTAAAATTAGGAACGATATTTGAATAAAACTGGTTCATCTGAACTTCTTTGTGTGTTTACTTGTGTCTCAGTGAGTGGTTTTGCGGTCGATTCGCGATTCCAGCGATTTTTATTTCAACTGTTTCAGTCCTCCCTCTGAAAGAGACAGCACTCCGCTCATCGAGCTGATCGGATCCACCGAAGTTAAATCGGCGGTAAAATCGCTCCAACGCCTCCAGTCGCCTCGAAAT
This sequence comes from Cladopsammia gracilis, assembly GCA_022457155.1. Taxonomy (NCBI): domain Eukaryota; kingdom Metazoa; phylum Cnidaria; class Anthozoa; order Scleractinia; family Dendrophylliidae; genus Cladopsammia; species Cladopsammia gracilis. Next base: position 5,361 of record JAJGOT010001332.1, read on the forward strand.
TCTACTTAGACCATAGTCGATAGTTCTGCTTTCCATTCGTTATCTTCATCAGAGTCGCACATTACATTGAGAGAGAATTAAAGGTCGCTAATCTCTGCAAACTTTCCCGTTTTGAGCCATCAGAAACGGCTTTATTCATACTTCGCGTTCATCCGTTCAGTAGCCGTGCGGTTTTGCCGTTCGAACGGCATATATATTAGCAAAGTTAATCCAATGGCAAAATAGATCAAGTCGCTCATCTGTTCACTATCTAAAGTACATGCAATTAACGAGATATCTCCAAACAAGTCTTCTTCTGCAATAAGCTTTACTCGCAGCACTTCACTTTCCATGGAAACTACTAGTTTATCTTGTACAGGATTTTACTGATCCAGATCCGCGCGGCCAAATTTCTTGCCTACCGGTAGGCAAGATATTTGGCCGCGCGATACAAACGTCTGTGAAATTTGCCGACTTTGCGGAGCTATATCTCCATTATTTTAAAAGATATCGCTTTTAAACTCGGCCATTTTACTAATTTTGAGACGCTTTTCCCAGCAGTGTCGATGGATTATTGCTATCAGGCCCATATAAAATTTTGGAAAAACCGTGATAAGGTCTATTCTGAAAACGTCTTGCGATACATGTTTGTAACCGCAAACAGGAAATTGTATTACTTACTCAAACTATCATCACCTGATCACCGGAGTGTCCGTGATAAAGAGGTTAAGTTTATATTAATTTGCTCTCTGGGACCGAATTTAGTGTCCGTTGTCCGTATTAGAGAGGGTCCGTATTATAGAGGTCTTTTTTAAAGAAAATATGTGAGAATTTTGTCGGGACACAGGAAACTGTCCGTAATAGAGAGGTATCCGTATTAGAGAGGTGTCCGTAAGGAGACTGTCGATTTTTATCGATTATAGTTTTTCATATTTCGAAATCCAACTCGAAGTCCAACTCGAACTCGAACTCGAACTCGATATCCAACTCGACGTTTCGGGATTCCCATACTGGGACGTTCATACTTGCATTGCGTGAGAGCTCTAGAATAATTCAGGAAATAACGCTTTTCCACTTATGCTGATAAGCGTTCATGTTTAAAATTCTAAGCCGCCACCCGCGTACTAGAACAAACGCAAATTTTGCTCTGCCATATCGCTCATATTAAAACACAAACTTTCCCGTCCCATTTAACTTTCTTAAAACGTCGCCATTCGTAAAAATACACCGTGAAATTCTCAAACTGCGTTTGCCAAAAAACGCATTTGACCTATTTTTGGCTTTACGATAAATGATTGAAGCTGATAGGTAACGTGAGATATCGAAACTTTATAAGAAGAACTTAATGCCTTTGCGGTAACGTAATGTGAGATATGACAAGTTCATCACAAGTTCTGACATCCCAATACCCTAGGGAAATTAACAATAGGTCCGGGGGTGCTCCCCAAACATTTTAGTGGCAGTATGTGACGCCCTTCTTGAAATCCTAACCGCTTTAACCAACCATATCCTCAATGCCCTAATATAGCTTCTATAAAGAAGGAACAAGAAACCCCCCCGGACAAAAGTCCACAAAATTTTGTTAACAACTTTTGTCCCTTTTTAGTACTCGACTTCGAAATCTCGCTTAATGCGCAAGCGCATTAACGAGATAAAAAGGGGTGTTTTGCTCCGGTTCTGGATATTTATAGCCATACTACCATATGCACGTGCCTATATGCACCGAATTGCAAACAATATTTAATTTATGCATATCATTACGAGTGTTATGAGTATTAATCTATTACATAACACTCATTCGTGCTCAGTTGAAATAAGATATAGGAAATATATTGATCAGTACTGTCCACTCCACACTGTTCTCTCTTGTACCCATAAACAATCCAAAAAAAAAAAACGTTTCACTTAACCCTTTCTTTTTCACAACACCATTATTTTCCATAGAAAAACATCCCCAATCCTCACAAAATAACCTCCCAAACCTTATCCAAACCTAAAAATAAGTGTTTTAACCTAAGAACACTAATCTGATTAAGGTCTCTTACGCAAACTGTCTGAAGGAAATGCACACACAAAACCTTTCAGTTCATTCATGCCCTGCCATACATTGGTCATTGGTAACATTCGTAACCTCGGTGGAAGTGACCTTTACAGAAGGTTCAAACGGATTTAGCATCTTCCTAGTTGCAAATAATAAAAAGCCCTTTGTCGGCGTGCCTAACCAACATGTCCATTATCTCAGATAATTCCACCCCCTAAAGAGCCAGAGTTATAGCGCACCTGGATCTAAAACCATGTAGTCTCCCCCTCATCTGCACCCATGTCCTTTAGGTACGCTTTAAGACATGCTTCTGCGGCCGCGCTGAGGTGAACGGGGAATCTAAGATACTTCCAGTAAGTGTAGTAGGGTGAAACAAATAGCCACGTGTAAGATCGACTTTGATCTGTGGCTTGTGGCTTTCGCCTGATCCCAAAGACATTCTGATATCCATTCCTCAATGTTTTACCCCAGAGATGATTATGTAAAAAACCATAATCGTTGTGGAAACGCAAGATTTCAGGAACTTTCACATGACCCAAATTACCTGTTCGGTTAATTACCTGTTAATTACCAAATTACCTGTGGCTTGTGGCTTTCGCCTGATCCCAAAGACATTCTGATATCCATTCCTCAATGTTTTACCCCAGAGATGATTATGTAAAAAACCATAATCGTTGTGGAAACGCAAGATTTCAGGAACTTTCACATGACCCAAATTACCTGTTCGGTCACTAAAGAAAATCAAATCATTTTAAAATAAGCCTGATCCCAAGCAACAATACAATGCTGTATACCTGTGCTTGAATTCTCCAATTGACGTTGTAAATGGAGCGATAACTGGTTAAGTTTATCTACAAAAAGAGGGTAGCCTGCTTTGGCATAACTCTACCTTTCAATAGACCGTTTTCATAATTACGTCACATACTACAACTACCAGCATTCCTTGCGCATAGCGTGGGAGTCTCGCGCGAACCTTCACACAAAACACGAATATTGGCAAAATAAGTATGGCGGCCACTTAAAGTAGAAATTGAACATAAAAATTTAAAATTTAAAACCAAACCACGCACCACTGAGAAGAAAAGAAAAAGGAACAAAGAGTAAGAGAAGAAAAGAAAAACATACTTGATCGCACGACTTAAATGAACAAAGACGCGGAAAATGTTGCCGTTTGTCGCTGTTCACCTTGGCAAAGCTGTTCAAAAGCATGGTGAAACTGCTAGATCTGGAGAAAACAAACGAGCACCTTTTTTAATTTGTGAAAATGCCTTCTCATAATTGGCTTTGAAATGTGGAATCAGATGCTTTATACTTTCTCGAAATTGTTCCTAAACATTGTTTGAAACTGATTGAAACCGAAAGATCTCACCATTACGGCTGTAGGAGCTAACATGACCAAGTTTGTAAGCTAATCTTATCAGTGCGAGTTTTGTCGAACTCAGTGGAGAAATTATTTATGAACTGAAACAGTCTCTCTCTGCAGCTCAGCCGTTGTTAATTGAGGAAAGAATAGCTTATGTTTGGTCTAAAGATGCGGGTTCTCTATAGCGAATGTTCGATGTCAAAACAACGCATAAAAAAACATGGTTTTTGGAAAGGTTGGTGCTAAAGTAGACTCAGGTGCAGGTAACCATTTCTTTAACGTTTATTTGTATCCAAATGTATTAATTTTTGTAAGACTGCATTGATGGTAGTTCTTTCAAATCGGACAGCTTTTCGCTCTGTTCAGTCGCATACTTTTCAGTTGTTTTTCAATTCTGAATTGAACTCCACGATTCACTGCCAGTTTATAACTATTTTATGTAAGTCTGTCGCTGTTTTATAATAGGTAGACTTTTCGTAGCAAACCTCGGTTTGTGAAATACTGTTTATAATAATGTTAGTCATTATAATATTTTTTTAAGATTATTGCAAACACATTGTTAAGCTTCTATTATAAGCTTAGGTTTTTGGCATTCAGTCACAGTTTTTACCTTACTATGGCTTGAAATTCTTTATAAAAGTTCTTACAAATCTTATTGAAAACCATTTCATGTGAAGGTAAAACTAATACGTTCCAGTATCTAAATATAGTGTGAAATTGTAATTAAAACTGTCAAAAATTATAAACCACACGATTCGTGAAACTTCGATTCCGAGATTCGTGAAACTATAAACACATACGCGTCACAACACGAAAGCATGAAAGACTGAAAACGTATCTTGAAAACTAGTCTTTTCAGGCAACTCATCTTATCTAAAAAAACAACAAAATACTCTTCCTCTGGTTCTTTTCCTTTAAATGATGCCCCAGGCACGTCTTCAAAAACGTCTGAGTAAAATTCCGCTAAAGGTCACATATTTTGCGCGAAGGTTCGCGTGAGACTCCCATGCTATGCACAAGGAATGCTGGTAGTTGTAGTATGTGACGGTTGTAGTGTGTTGTAGTGCGGTTGTAGTGTGTTGTAGTGTTGTAGTGTGTTTATGTTGTAGTATGAAAACGGTCTATTGCTCTGTAGTCACCACACAAAGGTAATCCTTCACAGATTTATCTGCCGCATGGTTGCCCAGTCTCAACCTTTTATCCCACTCCCCATCTCGCCCATTAGCATGAAAGATAGACCGTAGCTTGCCAATGTACGAGTTCACCGTATGATAGGACAACCGCATGTGTGTTCACCCCGTTGACCAATAAACTCAACTGTCATGATGGACCTGAGTTCTACCATCTTTGTCGTTATTGGTGAGAAAACGACATGGGTCTTGTGGAGTAACTGTTGCCAACGTTACCCGTCCCGGGAGGGCTGAGAAGAAAATATCTTCAAGCTCCTTTTGCAGTTGCATTTGCTTGTCAATTTTGTCAAGATTAAACTTCATTGAACTATCCCGTATTGGATAAAGCACCTTTCTAGCATATCCACAACATTGGCAGTATCAGAAATCACTGTCGTTGGCATGACTACATACCGAATATCTCACTTTCGGTTTCAGTTGTAATCCTAAAGGACGGGAACAATTCTCGTTGTACATATATAAAGGCAAACATGCTTAAGTCTTACTCGGGAAACATTTCTCGTCCGTTAAAAGTGCAGTTCTTTGAAAATATACCTGTTAAGGCATTGTAGCTACCCAGACGGAAAGAGTGGATTGCGTTACCACACAGCACTTTTAATTCAATTGAAGATTTTTTCACTGCCACAAAAACTCCATCTCCACATGTCCTGTACAGAGGCTACAGAAATGGGATACAGATGCTAATAGAATCCCACAAAAAAATCAAGTGTCACTGCGACTAGTACGTCAGAAAGTTAAGACTGCTGCCAAGAGCCGATTTCACATCTTGAGAAGAGCAGTTGATCAGTGTAGCTTAGAGTGCAGACTACTCAGAATTGCAATTATAACTGCAACTGAAGCACCACGCAGTTAAGATTTGCGGAGTGAAAAAATTTGACAATGCATGATTTGCAATCAAGAATAACATTGATGAAACTGATGAATCCTAAAAGTGGCTAAATTATCCAATTTTATGCAAGGCCGAAAAGAAGGGGAAAAAAATGCCGTAACACGGTTTTGTACTGATAGTAAGTCAGTTGTAATCCAATGTGGGTATTTCAAGCATCCATTAGATAAGAGATTCGGTGCAAGCCCACACGAAATAATCTGTGGACAGGATGTGTTCCTAGTTGAAATTAAGACCTAACAAAAAGCAACTGGAGAAATTAAGACAAGGTGAACAACAAGTGAAAATAGAAGCTATGCAAACCCCATTACAACAGGTAAGCAAAATTGCTTTCCATATATTCTGTGTTGATTACTTTCTTGTTGAAATGCAAAGCAACGCAGCAGAGTGGTAGTGGTCTGACAAAGAGATGCAAAATAACCAAGGGTATAAAAAAGAAACGAGATATCTTTACCAATTAGTCATCATGCCTAAAGCAAAGAGAATCAACAAGCGAAAACAAAAGGAAAGAAAGAGGAGAAACAGTCAAAAGGGAAGTATCATGCCTTTTGTTACTGATCCTGTCAAAGCAGTTAGTGAAAACGAAGATCTTATTGAGTCCTTTCGAAAACCAAAAACATCTGTCAAGGATATGAATCGTCACGTCAAGTCCTATAAACAGCAATATGCAGATTACAAAAGACATGGAGGGAAACATAGCTATGAAACGTGGGGGATTCGAAAAGGTATTATGAAAACGACCCCGCCCAACTACAGCATCATGTGAAAGAAAAATATTAAAAGCAAAATCGAAATAGCTTTTTATTCATTAGTTATCATGCCAAAAAGGAGAGTGTTCAAACAAAACAAAAGAGGGGTTTCAATCCGTAAAAGAAAAACACAAAAAGGTGGGGCTTTGCCACGAAAATGAGTGACGACCGAGGATAAAATTTTGGAAAGTTGGCCAGTCAAGTTTTAAAGGGGATCACCGACAACTACAAATATTACAATAAAAAAAGTCGCCTATAAATAAAGAGATGTCCTTCACACATGTTCTTTCAAATATGAATGGAGCAGACGTAGCACACAAAGCTTCAGCACCTGGTGTCAATGAATTGTTGGATTTGTTTTCTGTCCCACCGACTGACACGACATTCACTGAGGGGTGCTACACGGAAAATAACCTGGTTCGAGTGGGTATCAACCCAATTGATTTATCTAATACGGAATTCATCGACTTGGAACAGAGGTATTTTACTATAGAGGGAAAAATTACCATGGATGGTAATAACCCGATACTCGCAGCGACTCATCTCTATCCAGCACCTTATCTGTTTCATACCATGATCAAACAACCTTCAGTTTGGTTTAATGGAACATTGGTAACTGAACAAACGGATACCTATCCTTAGAAGGCTTATCTAGAAACGTTGCTGCACTATGGCAACAATGCTTCAGAAACGATCTTAAAACCCAGTGGATGGTACAAAGCGACCAATTACCCCTGCCCCCTCACAGCAAACAAGGATAATATGGCACCTCACGAGGATTACAAAGCCCTAACAACCTGTGCGAAAGAAGCCGTGAAAGGAGCAAAAGAGGCCAAGAATTTTTAACTCTAGTGTGAGACTAGGTGAAAAACAAGCATGGGGTAGAGGAAAGGGCCTGAAAACACGCCCTTCCATTTATTGAAAATAAACTGCCCAAGGGAGGAAAACGACCTACCCCATACCCATAAACAAAACAATCAAACAAACAAGGCTACTTGGCGAATAGCATGCATACGATACTTAATTGGTATATGAATGTAGGATCTGAAGGCATCAGACTGCCAGTCTCCTAATCGTTTAAGTAATTCCTCGGGAATATTAGCCTAAAAGGCCAGGGTGGCCCCACCCGCTCTAAGGCTGTGACCACTGATGCGTGATGGATCTAGACCAGCTCTAGAGGCCATCAGTTTAAGAAGACTGTCAAACTTTCCATGTGTGAAAGGTATAAGGCCCTTGCTGGAAGGTGCTGGCAAGACAAAGGCTGGACCAGACAAAGGGGCTGGAACAAGCTTGAAAGCATGCTGTAGAGCTGCATAGGGGCACAGGGGGTGGCCTTGGATGTGTGGCAGAGGAATGGTGAGGACTCGTTACCTGAACTGAATGGTTTTGGACCAGCGGTTGACAATGATGACCCATCCAGCAGGGAAGAACACAATGTCACTTCTCCGAAGGTTCTTTAAGGGATTGAACTTGGCAACACCTGTTGGTAGCATATTTGCTTTACGGAGAAGTCCAAAGAAACCAACCAAGCAGATAGCCCAGAAGTTGGCATGGACTGGGTCTGCCATGTTCAAGTGTTTCTTCATCAACAGAAGCATTTCAGGGGTCATCGGTTTTTTCTGAGACACTGTAAGTCCTTTGCAGCGACGAATACCGCGCAATGTTGTCGCTAAATGAAAATTATTCTTGGTAGGGTCTTCAAGGCCATGTTCCAAATGGAGAATGCGAACAATGTTCAGGTATGCTGAAATTGAAGATGCGGACAAAGATCTGGCCAAGAAGGCTGCATAGCGACTAAGTGTAATAGTGGCTGGTACCCATAATAAGCACAAAATGTGAGGTAGGCTCGTAGCTGACTTTTGTAGGTGGCCTTGGTGGAAGTTGCGTAGGCTTGTTTCAGATATTTACGAACTTCCATGTCTATTCTCAACAGGTCGTCCGAATCTGAAGGTAGCAAGAGACAAAGGAGACATGTGAGATAAAAGGCCTTTAGTAGAGGAAGAGGACTGAGAGAGCCATCTTCGAAGCGCGTCTTGGTGGCGTTTCTCGTCAAGTCTAGAAATTCTGTCTGCAATAACATTAGATGATCCTTGGATGTGATCAACAGTCAAATGGATAGCATGGAATTCCAGCAACCAGAAAAGTTCCCGATTTGCAGTTGAAAACAGGAAGCAGGGATGCCCACCACTGAAGGTCCGCTCTTGCTTGGGTATTAAGGTAGAGATGGTGGTGGCGATATTTCACAGAATTTATGACAGTGATCAGGCGTCGCAGAAAGGTCGGGCCCCCTCTGACAACGCGAGCAGCCCAGCTAAGTTTGCCCACGAGGCGCTGAAGGTGATGTTTTGAGCACTTGCGCTTAGACATAGTCAAGGTCAAGAGTTCCAAAAGCTCAGAGACACGGTTGCTGGGAAGGCGTAGTTCACGATTCACTGTATCAATTTCGACTCCGAGAAAACACAGGGATTGGTTGGGATGAACAACCTTTGAGAAGTTTATTGTGAAACCAAGTGATTGAAGCAAATTGATGAGAGTGTCCAAGGCTATTTAACACAGCTGCGGACTGGGTTCTATGATGAGGAAATCATCCAGGTAAGCTAGCACGGTGAAGCCACGTCGGGCCATCATCCTGCAAACTGACTGAGTAAGGCGGTGGAAGATCATTGGAGATGTTCGAGCGCCAAAGGGGAGACGTTTATCATACAAGAACGTAGTGTTGGTAGAACCTTGAAAATGCCAGGACATACCGGTAACTTTTCAGCTATTAGGATGTGTTCCAACACTCCTATACGCATGTTTCAAATCCACCTTAGCAAGCCAGAAGCCTGGTTTGGCTTTACATGCTGCCTCATCAACTGTAACATATTTGTAATGGTCAAGGTCCATGTAAGAACTAGCGCTCGCTGAAAAGGGGCGGCTACAGTCCATTATCATTCGCAGTTCTGAAGAGTCCCTTTTGGGTACAGCTCCGATAGCATTAACAATGGTGGGGGGTGTTTTTGATAGTGCAAAATGGCCTTGCGAGAGGCCCTTACACAGTTGTTCTTCCATCTGGTCTTTAGCCCCTGGTCTGAGAGCTGATTTGTTATTCTTTGTGAAAGCTGGTAGAACATTTGCATCACGCTGGATTAAGTCAAAACCCTCTCGAATACCTGTGAGAATAAAATCTCTGTGTGAATCATTAATTAGTTCATTCGCCCATATTTCAAACTTTAAGACTGTGGAAATACAGGTTGCGTCGGGCTGCTGCACATCAATACACGAAGGCCCTGCTGATTGATTGCATGTAGTAACACACTCTGCTGCTCCTAAACCAATGTTGGGGGATTCCCCTGCTATGGATGATGCAGTCGAGCTATCCCCTGCATGTGGCTCCACTGAAGAATTGGGAAATAGCTCTGCCGGTGAGTGTGAGTTCAGGCTTGGGGGTGTTGAACAGAGGGGGATGGATGCTTCCATTGTGGGTGGTCCCCCATGCACTGTGGTTTAATACACACATGGTCATATCTGCAAGCAGTACCATAGCTGCAGCCTTGTCGCCTTTGGAAATCATAACACACTTGCTTTCCCGTTGCTGGGTTGATGGTGGGGGTTGTTCTATTAGTAGGGCGGCCAGGTTGCCTGGCTAAACCTGGCTGGTTTGTATCAGGTTTGTTTAAGGTTTGCTGGTGGATGAACTGACTCTCTGTACCCCACTTACAACCGGTAGCAAATTGCATTCGTCGGTAGAGGTCATCGTATTGGACGACACGGGCTATTGGGTAAATGTTTGCCAACTCTGAAACCTCAGTGCCATAAGATATGTAATTCATAATGTCTGTCATTGATGGTAAATCACCTTCTTTGACAAGTGTGTGCATTATGCGGAAATTTGCTGCTGCCCATTGTGGAAATGTGATGCTGGTGAGTTTGGGCTTCTTCTCCAGGTTGGTCTTGAGTATTATTTGAGTGCCACCAGACGCACCGAGCACGGTCTCCTGGTCCTCTTCCAGGAGAACTGGGAGGGAGCTAACAAAATCTGGGATCAGAAGAGGTCGCTTACCTCTGGGGGTGGCGCTTTTTGCGCTTGGTCCGCCAATTCGTCAGATATTCCCAGAAGTATTGGGTCCCCCAGTGAATCTTCTAAGGCTTTGAGTTCCTCCTGGACCGCTGGGTCGGTCTGCAATGTTGCTAGAGAAGGGACGGCTGATCTTTGGGCTGCATTTTGGCCTTGGTTCTGCGCGTTGACGTTTGTGGAATTCGTAGCCGCCATCTTGGATTGGGCAACGTGTGTCATATTGGACTGAAGTCGAGCGAGCTCGATTCTGGCTCGTGGTAGTTCAAGCTCTAACTCCAAATTCTTTGTTGTAAGGTTGCTGGTACTGATAGCAGACTGTTTTCCTGCTTCGGGCGTCAAGGTTTGCAGTAGGGACTCCACTTGGCCCAATTCATCACTGATCGCTCGTGACATCCGAGCCTGATCCCCCGGGATCGTTGGGCTTGCCGTGGTTGCGTTAACTTTCTCTGCTATTGGGTCTAAATCCAAATGGAAGCCCTGTAATGTGGAGGGAGGCTTCTTTGTCCTGGTACTCTTCCTTAGCGACATATTTTACAAAAACTCGGCATGCATAAAGCTCACAGAAAGTCAGTACAGACCAAGCACAAGTTCAGAGTTCTACAGCGCAGACTCAAGCAAACTAGTTCCAGGCTCCCCTCCTCCCCGAGTTAAATACAAATAAAAGGTATATTATTACTACTTAAACATTAATTATAAAGCATCTATAGAGAGAGAAACAAAATATTGTATTCCATGATGAGAGACGATGCGGATGCCAATTGAGTGCGATATTTTTAACTCTTAGATAGGATAGTAAAAAAAAGGAAAGAAAAAAGTCAATGCAGTGGCCTTTAATTCTCGGAATTTGAGACATGATTTTTGATTTGCTTCATGTACATTGTTATTGTATAGTCTTTACACATCATGGCGTACTCATAGCTAGGAGCAGACTCAGAGACTCGGACAATTAATATAAACGATATTATTGGGAGGAAGCTGGGTAAACGTCTCTGCCGTAATCTGGATAACTGTTATTAAAGGACTGGTCAATAAGTATAGGGGGGGGGGTGGGTCGGAGCATTTGGGAAATCAGTGGTTGCAAAACAAGTGACCCACCCCTAGCTCTTGGCTCACAATTGACTGACCCACCCCTGATCGAAGGTTGAAAATTACATGACCCACCCCCTCACAACAAAATTCTTGTTTTGCAAAATCTGGTTTAATACTCTCCTATTTGCATGTACATGTATGAATATTTCTTGATTTACCTTTGTCCACAATATAAAACAAATTAATTAACACGGAGTACACTTAATGGCAAATCGCTCTCACTGTCACTCTGCATTTTTTAATACAAGTGAATGAGTTTAATACAAGGGATGAAAGAGGGACATCATCATCTGAGCTGTCACTTCCTACTTCATTCATTACAAAATCTTCACACTTTTCTGAATCTGTACTGCTCTCAGATTCTGTGCTTCTAGTGTGTCCATTGCTTATATTGCTTACATGTACATTGGTTAATGCCAACGACATTTGAATATGTGCTGTTACTAAGTGCAGCTTGTTCTTTTTTCTCAGATCTGTTTCACGAGACAGATTGTGATTGTTTATCTACAAATCAAGAATTGAAACTCTGTTTTTTAAGCAAATGCTCACGCAGAAGTTTTGGCCAGTCAAAATCCTCGTACACTATTTAAAACAACGAACGAACGAACGAGATAATTCTCGTTCTGTTTTTTCCTTTCTTTCATTTTGACGCTTTTGTTTCATAGTGCCCAGGTATGCAAGATGATGAAGGTACTTGATTACAAGGCCTTGCTCAACAGCATACGTTTCCGAGAAATCTCTAATATTGACTTCCTTCTCCAGGGAAAATTCACCTGTATAAAGAGGGCATGTGTATTTCAGAGGTGTTTTTATAATATAAAATATGTTAATATGTTACACATTCATTCGTTCCTTCGTTCGTTCATTCATTCAATTCCACAACATATATATTATTTTCCAGCACTATAAAGGAAGAGTTAAATAATACACGATATGTATGGATTTCTTGTAACTGGTCCCACAATCAATGCTGTCTGAGTCTGTAATGGAGGATAACTGGAAGGAAACTTGAATATTAAATTGAATGTAAATGAAATTATGACAGTCAAGTAGCCAACTCAAGTTAAGGCTTTTTAGCTTTTTATATTTATTAATTGATTAATTTATTTATTTATTTACTCAACTTCAATTATACAGATCTTAACATACTATACAAGTTGAAGATAAATTAACAATTAAAATAAATATAAAAACAAGATCTGAATAATTAGGTCAGTTTATACAGAATACAAAGATTCCTTATAAAAATAAACTGCCTTAATGTAGCTCAAATGGTAAAATATCATAACAATATATTATTAATTATAAAAATCTATCCTTATTTACTTCAAATTTATTAAGATAAAAATTATTAATACTGTTGTTGAATTGTTCTGATGCCTAGTGATAGGCAATTCCACAGGTCTACAATACGTATATATATCTATACATACAAATACACTGTACTAACCTGCAGCAAATAGTTTCCTCAACTGTACTCTTGGTTGAAAATCATCTGGTGGGCGATAAGCAGTGCTGATCGATAAAAACTGGTGTTTCATGATATGGTAGGTACTGAAGTTGAAGGAGAACTTTTGCATTGGGATATGGTCTTGGAGCCCTTTGAAGAGAAGGGTTTCTATAACTCGTCTGAGAACAGAATTCACACTGAACACCTACAAGTAAGATGACTCATACCTCAAAACTAGTAAAAGGCGCATCAAAGAAGGGACAACAAAAGCAAAGACGAGACGAGTGAAAAGGATGACAGGCAACGTCGACAAGATCCTGTCCGCCATTGCACCTACTTACCGCAACACTGGAGTTGTTGAAAATCTCGACTTGAGTAAAGTTCAGCTTCTAAATGGTCGACAGGTGAAGTGGATTAAGTGTATCCTTGAAAGGAATGCACTAGCTGAAAACATCAAAGGTGTTTTCCTGGAAAATCTTAAGCCAGCTGTTCGAAAAGCAGTGTCAAAGGCGAGTAGTTCATCAAAGGACAGCAACGAAGACAATATCAATGAAGATGAAAGTGACAGCAGTGAATATGTCTATCATGAAAGTGAGCACGAGAGTACTGATGATCAAGAGGAGTTCCCAGGTCAAGAAGAGGTGATGACAGAGGAACAAGCTGCCCAAATGCAGGAATATTTGGATTCGTTCTCGTGTTCTTGTTAATAGCAACAGCGCACTGCTTGGTTAAGCCAATGACATTTTGTAATGGATATTTTGTTACTGTTTTGGTACTTTTATATAATGTACATCTGCGTGAGGTATTCTAATGTTAATGTTGTATATATTTGGTTCAGAGAAACAGAATTTTCGACCAGTTACAGTTCTTCCAGCTATGTCCAAGATCTTTGAACATCTTATTCATCAACAATTGACAGTTCATTTCGAGAAGATTTTTCATAATTCTATGTTTGGATACAGAAAATATCATGGTTGCCCGACTGCACTCCTTGCACTCACTGAACAGTGGAAGGAAGATCTTGATAAACATAATATTATCGGCACAATAGCCATTGATTTAAGCAAGGCCTTTGACTGTCTACCACATGACTTAATTCTAGAAAAACTCAAAAAGTGATCACGCACTATCTTTAATGCGAAGCTATCTCTCTTTTCGCCATCAAAGAGTGAAGCTCGGTACCGCATTCTCCACGTGGGAAGAGGTGTTAAGGGGAGTCCCTCCGGGCTCTGTCTTGGGACCTACATTGTTTAATATTTTCATAAACGACTTGGCGTATGCAATCACACGATGCAAGATTACCAATTATGCAGATGATACAAATATCCATTGCTCCAATAAGAACGTACGTGCTTCAAGCGAGTGGAGTTGTGAATTATCAGTGTTCTTGCTTTTAATTTGTGATCAGTTGACGTTTTGTCACAGTAAATGGGTCTTGTAGCCGTTCCAATTTTCATCAATCACTTGTATGGCAGAAATGCCAGACAAGTTGAGAGTAAGTTAAATAGGGTAGAATGGCAGCTATAAACAATTGCAATTTAGTGAGCATCAAGTTCCTGAGTCTCATTAACACTCCTACATGTTGGCTACTTTTCTTACAAATAGTATTAGAATAATAATAATAATAATAATAATACTTTATTAACAAATTTCTTAAAACAATCTTAAATTTACAATATAAAATTACAACACGTATAATAATAATAATAATAATAATAATAGCTTTATTGAGGTGTCGATGTAGTTAGCTACAAAAAGAGCTAATTGGGGACACTATAACAAATCCTACAAAGTAAAACAAATGAATCTAGAATAACAGAATAAAATGTTTTTTAAAAATCTTTTAGCGTTTAATTTTATGATAAAATATCATCGATATATATTAATAAGCATGAGTCAATTTTTGCAAAGAATGCAGCAACCACTGTTGTTGTTGTTGTCCATGTGGCTTGCAAGATGTATTTTGTGTATCTGTGCCCTGAAAGACTTGAGGCTAGGCAACACTCTTATCTCACTACTTAATTTGGACCAAATGAATGGCCCTAGAACTTTGTTCATGAAATATGTTCATCAAATCGGGGATCATTGTCTATTGCTACCCCGAGCAATTTCAGGCAATTAGAGGATTGAATTTCTATGTCAGTGATAATTGTCATGGTGTCGTCACATTTTCTTCCAAGTGTTAGGGTTAGATACTTGTCATAGTCTCCTTTAAGGAAGTTTGAATTGTACCAGTTGGAAGCTGCTTACTGTCAGATTAGCTTGGACATCCGCTCATATTATAGAACTGGTGGTCGTCTGCATTCTGGAAAATGTCCCATAATAACGGTCCAAATGCAGATCCCTATGGCATCCCCTTGACACCCTCTCCCAGGCGCTCTCTACTGGTCCCAGTTTGACTTTATTGAATCGATCATTAAAATATGAATAAAGCAGTCTGATACTGTGTCTCTCTATTGTCATATGGACACTGCCGTAAATTTGCATTATGAATGTTAAATCGCACTTGTCTAATTGTTTCTGCCTTTGCAGGTTGCACACTATTATGGGATGCGCTGGTTGCATCTGTATTACTGCAATGTGCATAAGTTACGGTCTATGGATTTGCCCAATGACTTTGAATTAACGCTTGAACAGGCAATAACATTACTCTTTCAGTCTTTCTACTGGCCTGAACTGATCTCTATCCGTATGTACCATAAAGTTCAAGTCTGCCAATACTCTTATGCAGGAAATTGCTACATAGGCCGTCCCAGGAGGCACTACTGGACAGTCTAGCCAAAGAATAATTTTGAACGTTTGTCCTTGTACTTTGCATACTGTTGAGGCATATGCAGGTATTACAGTGCTGAGCGCCGAACCGTGAACAACCAACAAAGTTCCGTACAAGTTTTTGACAGGTTTTTGACAACTTTGATGAGTTTGAGTTTCCCGCAAACCAATCACGTCTCAGGATTTATTGGAGGCCTGGCCGTTTGTTTGTTCTTGTCCTTTCCCGATAGTATCGAGATCTCGCCATTTCCCGCTAAAATGGCTTCATATCAGGTGAAGGTTGAATACGGCGAAAAACGATTCAGCACTTTTCTTCTCAATCATGGTGACTTATCTTTAGAAACGCTTCTCAATCAGATCAAAAAGCACTGTTCGCCGTTATCTCATCTGCCGTCCTCAAACATAAGGATTCGGTTCCGCGACGAAGATGGAGATATGGTCAATCTTTGCTCGGACGATGATTTTTCTTTTCAAGAAATGCTGAGAAGTGCAAAGGTTATGAACGATAGAGACTTGAGAAAAATATATATTCAGGCAAATGAAGTTGATTCTCCAATGCCCAGGAAGTGCCGACGAACTGAGCAGTATAACTCCGACGAGAACACGGCGGCATTACAACCAAAACATTTGTGCTTTACTCCTACGACTCCTACAAATAACGCCGCTTGTGCGACAAATCAGCCCAGAAGTCCCTTAGACGCTCAACAAAAAGAAATCGAGGACAACCTACAGGTTCTCAAAGTTCAGTTGTCAAGTGCGAAAGAAGAATTAGCGAAACTAAATCTAAACCAACAGCAGTTTCGCAGTCTAGCAGAAATTCGCGGTCGTGTCTGCAACAATTGTCACCAAGGCGGTCACACTAAAACAACGTGTAATAGTGTACCGTGTACTGACATAAATAAATGCAAAATCAAGGAAAAACACCCTGAAGAAAAGCAAAAGATCACACAACTTCAACGTGAAATCAAAGTTCTAGAGAATAAGTATGTGGACGAAGAGTCTAATCTCAAGAATTTCAAAGCTGCGCGCGAGAGAAGCAAGGGCTCTTTCTTTGCAGTCATGAGACCGCGCTTGAAAGCACAAAACATGTTTCGATATGGAAGTGGGAACAGAGCTATTCTGGATCGCGATCTCCTTGTTCTTCAACGAGCGCTTAGAAATGTTCCTGATTGGGATGAAAGTGAAGATTGGCGGCTCACGCAGATAATAGAACAATACGAGAAATCTAATGTAAACATTTATATGCCTGGCAAAATGTAAGTTTTTTACAACAGGTCTTGAAACTTTGATGAAGATTCATTCATTTCAGGTCTTGAAACTGTTTTTGTTGTTGTTATATGCCTGGCAAAATGTAAGCTCTTTACAACAGGTCATAAATTGAAATTGTTGGCTATTTATACAAAGAACAAAAAGAACTAGTTTGTTTACGGAACACATTATGAGCCCTTGACCTGATGTTTATCACGTTCTTGTTTAGAAATTACTCCTTGGTTTGATTTTATTTCTGTGTATTCATTATCTACTATCTATTTTATTCATGCCAACGAGGAATATGAATATTATGTATCGAATTTGTTAGATCACAAACAAATGGAACAAATTTTTTGACTGAATAAAATGTCAACTGTTCTGAGTTTTCTGATTACTATCAATGTTTACATTGTCCGAATTTACACTGCATTCTTTGACGAGCTACAATTCGGAGAAAAGCTAGTTATACTATAGCGGCAGATTGTTTTTGTCCCGAGGAACTATAGAATTGAAATTTTTCCCCAAACTAGAAATAGCCAATGTGCTTGAAATAGGCGAATGAGTTTGCAGGCGAAATATTTAGAACTGCATCAGCAATCGCTATTTTAGTCTCTTGTTCTGCCAACATTTGGTGCATTCGCAGATATTCCTTGATCTGATGAAAGCAGAACTCACAGGTGTTGAACTGGGGGCAATAGGGCGGCTGGTATATGAGTCGAACCCCACATTCTGCCAATATATTTCTGAGAACGGGTTCAATGTGGCGCGCGTGATGGAAGCCACAGTTGTCCATTACTATGCAGTCTTGGCGCTCAAGAACTGCGCTCCCATCTGCGCGCTCAAGTTGCAATGCTTCATCAAAAAACTGTAACAGTTCCATCCCATTTGATGGTCCATCTAAAATGTTATAATAATCTACACCCTGGAAGGAATGTAGGAGGTTGAGCGTGTAAGTGGCGTTGGACGCGTAGCGTTGCATCTCGAAAGCAACTTCGCCTAATGTAGCACTGCCATAATCTCTGTTTCCCGTTGTTCTTATCACGCTGGATTCGTCGAAAAAATGTAGTCTGTTAGAATCGAGGTTTGAGATTTCAGTAAGGTATTCATCAATCCGCTGTTGATTTTGCGGAGTCATGGACTCAAGGGGTATGACACTGTTTTTTTTTCTGGTCATGACGAGTTTTTCGCGGACAACTCGGTTGATCTGGGATGCACTTGGTATATCTGCGGGATGGATCACTCCGTCCAGCAATAGTCGCTCTTGAAGCTCTCGGCTGTAAACACTTGGCTTTAGGATTTTTTGGACTTCGATAAATTCTAGAGCATTTTGTCCTAGTTTTGGGGGTTCTTGTGAATATTGTTTCAAGGGACGAAGAGAAGTATTTACTTCGTTATAGCGGCTAACGACTTTGTTTATATAACTTGCGCTCTTGTGGAGTTCTCGTGCAATTTGTCGCTGACCCCATCCTTCGTTGTGCAGGTCTAATATTCTTTCCCTGTACATATCTGGTAGAGCCCTTCCATTGTCAAAAATCCCTCCACTACTATTCACTCGTAGCTGTACACCGGCTAAAATGAAAACAAATCTTATGAATGAAACTGAACTGACAGTAAAGAACTCGATCTCGAACTGCAGCAACACCTCAATATTGACTAAAATAGAGTTTTGTCGGTGAATACTTACAAGCGTTGATAGGAAAAGCATTCATTATATTCTGGCGCCTGAAGCTAAAGAAGAAAAACTCGAGGATTACCGTTGACTCTCCCGCGCTTTTCTCAGCCTCCGATGCTGATTGGTCAACTGACGCGACTCATCAAAGTTGTCAAAAACTTGTCAAAAACTTGTACCGAACTTTGTTAGGTGTTCACGGTTCGGCGCTCAGCACTGTAAAGGATGACAAGTTCTTCAATTACCATCTTCCGTCATGTCAGTCACTGGGTGTATTGCAACCACGTTACCGTTAGCTAGCTTGAATACTACTGTCTGTCGTTCTCTATTAACGACAGTTGCTGGTTGACCGTTGAGAACTTGGTTCTGTTTATCTCTATTCTGCGTTATCAAGATGCGCATGTTCTTATATAATGGTTGAGGTTCTAGATCATTGTCGTATTGCAGTTCTCCATACTGTGCTTCGTCTTGAAACAGAGTTTGAATGGCTACTGTATTGACTATCTGCGTAGTGTTGCGTGACACCGTAAGTATAAGCGAATCTGAGTGGTCTTTCAATACTCTCGCGATCTCGTCATCTGCTGGTGGATTAGCACTAGCCAGAACCCTGTCTTTTTCTAGTAAACGCAGAAATTTCATGTTTCGTTTGTAATATCTTAGCATGTTCAAGCACTTCATATCATACCTTGCTGACATGTTGTCTCTGCACAGCGTTGTAGTTGTGTCTTGTCTTTTCCTGTCACGTGACTCTCTCCTCTCAATGTGCCGTGCTTCTGCCCTTTCTGCGCGTCGTGCTTCTGCTCTTTCCTCGCGTCGTGCTTCTGCCCTTTCCTCCTCTCATGCTCCTGCCCTGCCTGCTTCACCTGCATCTCCCATCTCCACCTCACGTGCTTGTGATCTGCGTTGCCTGCTGCGTCTGCGCTTGGAATGCGATGTTGGCTCCTCTGTTGGCGGTGGTCTTGCTGGTGATGAAAGTTTTGGCATTTCTTCATCTGTTGGCATTCCGTGACCAAGGAGTACAAGTCTTCTGCTGCTTCAAGCAACACTCCTGTATTGTGCATTGAATGTTTAAGCACTTCATATCATACCTTGCCTACATGTTCTGTCTCTGCGCGGCATTGTAGTTGTGTCTCATCTTTTCCTGTCACACGACTCTCTCCACT
This sequence comes from Cladopsammia gracilis, assembly GCA_022457155.1. NCBI lineage: Eukaryota > Metazoa > Cnidaria > Anthozoa > Scleractinia > Dendrophylliidae > Cladopsammia > Cladopsammia gracilis. Next base: position 25,020 of record JAJGOT010001332.1, read on the forward strand.
CAATGTGCCGTGCTTCTTCCCTTTCTTTTCGTGCTCCTGCCCTGCCTGCTTCTCCTGCATCTGCCCTCTCCACCTCACATGCTTGTGATCTGTGTCACCTGCTGTGTCTAAGCTTGGAATGCAACGTTGGCTACTCTGTCGGCGGTGGTCTTTCTGGTGATGAAAGTTCTGGCATTGCTTCGTCTGTCGGCATTCGCTGACCAAGAAGTGCAACACATCACCGAGTTCTCCCGCTTCAACTCTCTGCAATGTCTGATAGTCCTCTTCAGTCAGCCCCATATCTGATAGGCAATCACATACTTCGGCAACGGTACTTCGTGTTACAGGGGCATCGTTTTTGTTGAGAAAGGAAGAGAATTGCATAGAATGGTCTTGTGCCGCAAATTCTGTTTCGTGGTAATTGACGCTTTTCTCACATGACCCGTCTGTTGACAGTTGTAGCATCGTACTGGAAAAAAAGATAAAGTTTGTGATTACTGTGCATTGAATGTTTAAGCACTTCATATCATACCTTGCCTACATGTTCTGTCTCTGCGCAGCATTGTAGTTGTAACTCGTCTTTTCCTCTCACGCGACCCACTCCTCTCAATGAGATGTGCTTCTGTTCTCTCTGCATGTCATGCTTCTGCCCTCTCTGCGCGTCGTGCCTCTGCCCTCTGCACGTGTCGTGCCTCTGCCCTCTGCACGCGTCGTGCCTCTGCCCTTTCTCCGCGTGTCGGGCCTCTGCCCTTTCTCCGCGTGTCGGGCCTCTGCCCTTTCTCCGCGTGTCGGGCCTCTGCCCTTTCTCCCCGTGTCGTGCCTCTGCCCTTTCTCTGCGTGTCGTGCCTCTGCCCTTTCTCTGCGTGTCGTGCTTCTGCTCTTTCCTCCTGTCGTGTTCCTGCCCTGCCTGCTTCTCCTGCATCTGCTCTCTCCACCTCATGTGCTTGTGATCTGCGTCGCCTGCTGCGTCTGTGCTTGGAATGCGATGTTGGCTCCTCTGTTGGCGGTGGTCTTTCTGGTGATGAACGTTTTGGCATTTCTTTGTCTGTTGGCATTCGGTGACCAAGGTGTACAATGTCTCTTCTGCTGCCTCAAGCAACACGTCACCAAGTTCTCCCGCTTCAACTCTCTGCAATGTCTGATACTCCTCTTCAGTCAGCCCTATATCTGATAGGTGATCAGATATTTCGGCGACGGTACTTCGTGTTACAGGGGGATTGTTTTTGCTATTGTGCTATTTTGCATTGTTTTTGTTGAGAGAGGGAGAGAGAGAGATAAAGAAAGATGATTTTATTTCAAAAGGAAGAGCACTGCATAGAATGGTCTCGTGCCGCAGATTCTGTTTCGTGGTAATTGACACTCTCTTCTGACATGACCAGTCTGTTGACAGTTGCAGCATCGTACTGGAAAAAAAGATAAAGTTTGTGATTATTGTGTATTGAATGTTTAAGCACTTCATATCATACCTTGCCTACATGTTGTCTCTGCGCGGCTTTGTAGTTGTCTCTCGTCTTCCTGTCACACAACTCTCTCCTCTCAATGTGCCATGCTTCTTCCCTTTCTTCTCGTGCTCCTGCCCTGCCTGCTTCTTCTGCATCTGCCCTCTCCACCTCACATGCTTGTGATCTGCGTCGCCTGCTGTGCACTTCGAATGCGACGTTGGCTCCTGTCAGTTGGCTCCTGTCAGTTGGCTCCTCTGTCTGGCAACGAAAGTTCTGGCATTTCTTTGTCTGTCGGCATTCGGTGACCAAGGAGTACAACGTCTCTTCTGCTGCTCTTCTTGTGCAACACGTCACCGAGTTCTGCTTCAACTCTCTGCAATGTCTGATATTCCTCTTCAGTCAGCCCCATATCTGATAGGCGATCATATACTTCGGCGACGGTACTTCAGGTTACAGGGGCATCGTTTTTGTTGAGAAAGGGAGAGAGAGGGAGATTAAGAAAGATGATTTTATTTCAAAAGTAAGAGAATTGCATAGAATGGTCTCGTGCCGCAGATTCTGTTTCGTGGTAATATCTTAGTGTGTTCAGATATGCGTAAAAAAGTGGATCAGTGCAGCAATGTTGCTGCAGAAAATTGAATACTGCACATGACTTATAGAAATCTGTGCTTCCCAAACTACCCTCGGTTTGTACTATTCTCCCCTCTACAGTTGCGATCGGCTGCTGTTGTTCGTCCCCACAAAGTATCACTACTGGTCTTGTGTGCAATGTGATTGAAAATTTTACCTGGGACCATCGACAATTCTTCTACAATCAGGAGGTGAAAATTCCCTATTTGCCAATTGTTTTCCGGTTTGTCGGTACTTTTTACATGTTACTTAAATACGCTGTGAATAGTATCAGCCGAGAAATTGTTGTAAGGAAATTCCTGTAACATGAGTGAAGAAATCCGGT
>JAJGOT010001333.1:0-17500 GCA_022457155.1 Cladopsammia gracilis
ATAAGCAAGTGTCTGATACGTTCAGAATACTCCGCAATTTATTTGCATCTCATTGAATAACAAAAGTGCCAATTGTGTTATGCCTCATTCTACAAAGAATTTCGACACATCTAAATAAAGTTGTTGGGAGTTGCAGGGTATTCTGCAATCACTCCTAATTATATTAAATATCTAAGCTTATGTGGGTATCAGCAGCCATCCCCAAGGGTGGACCCCCAGGCACAACTTTCTGCTTATCTGAATCCTTTCTTAATTATTTATCCCATTGAGATATTTTATTCAATAAATTGGCAAATGAGGAGCCACTGGGGCCCCTGTCGAACTTTTTGAGGGCCCATTTTTAAAATATTTGGATGCAGATGATGTGAAAATCCCATGTGTAGATCCTCGGGAATTTTACATCACGGCAGGATAAATTGCCACTGAACCTCGCGACAGCAGACCATTAGAGTAGTCTATCCCAGATGCTTGGGAGAATTTATTCATATATGCAGCAACCCTGAGTTAATGAGGTTGGCTCTGTCAAACCGGTTTTCGGTCAGGAGATAATGAGATGGGAGACGTATAGGTACAGGAGGGGTTTAATGAGATGCAGGCCGTATAGGTGGAGTCATTAAGGATGCATGAATTGGGAGAGATGTATTTTGAGATTTTATTGAATATTTATAAAGTGTTTTAGAGAGAAGTGTATGGTGCGATGTAGTGTTACGTGTCCACCCAGCCATCCGGGTGGTGGTTTCAATTTAAAGGCAAAAGAACAAAGGACGGGTGATGAACCAATGAAAATACACTGACGTCATGGTCAAACCAGTTCATTCCAGTTGGTCTAGAGGTATATTATTCAAAATGGCCACTCTGTAGAAAAACGAGTCAAACTGGTTTTTTTTTCACCCCTATTGATTTCGAATCAGGTTTTTCATCTTAGAAACCAGTTTTGTTTTCATCTATTTATACGTGACAAAAACATGATTTGTCATTGTAAAATACTTTTGGGGAGAACCGTATTAAGGATTCATGAATTGGTAGATCAACACTGTAAGTAGAAGAAAATGTATTGAATATTTATTAGATTTTATACGTGTATGACTTAAACCGGATAACCAGTATTACCAAGTTTGTACCTTTAAAACAAACGGGTTTTCCTCATAATTATAAAACGGGCGCAGGGACATGGGTTTTTATAGTGCCTGATAAGGATGAACAGCATATTTGAGCGGGAACTCTTTGCGTTGGAAATGGAACCATTAACGGCCCAAATGGGAAGATTGCAAATAGAAGAGAAAGTGGTTACGTTACTGAATGATTTTTGGGATCAAACGTGTGACGAGATATACTTCGTAGAAGGATTGAATTTACATGTGAACACGATGGAATGGAATTTACAGTTGGAGAATTGAAAGTGCCATTATTTTATTTCCACGACGAAAAGAAATTCTGGTATCAATTAAACTGCCTTTTGAAGTCAAAGACACAAGCAGAATGTTGGCTGAAGGTTATCATTCAAGAAACATTCCTGAACGATTGGCGTTTAAAGCCATTTACCCCGAAGACATTCAAGGAATCCATGTCCATTTCGAAATGAGAAGCAAAGAGACAAGAATGAAATGAAAAACTGCCTTTACTAGAAATACGTGTCTCGCAGAACCTCGCGAAGCTCGGGGGAAGATGCACTTCAAAATTTTAGCGATATGGGCCTTTTTGAAGTTTGTGAGTGCTATCTCCCAAAATTAACCTGTTCCCTTTACATACTTCTGTAGCTGTAGTTCTATGTACTGTGTATCAAATAATTGCTAACTCAATTCACTATTCGCTTGAATGGTTGAGATTGCAGGAGTTAATAGGATACAGGTCATGAGAATTACGAAATTGATTACAAAAGTTAAACATGAATATTCAAGATGAAGAGAAAATCAATAATGATCAATTTACAGCATGTACTAAGACAATAGTTTCCAGTGTTTGAGTACTATTTTTTTATATTGAAAAATATCCTCTTATGATCTGCGTGTCAGTTGTTCACCTACTTGAAATCTTTTTTTTTTTGCAAAAGGTAGATTAAAGAATAATTTATGGAGGGTTGTATATAAGCTTAAGATTGCTTGCCTTTAAATGTAGGTTGTTTCAATTGAAGAGCATTAAAGAGCGGATTAAAGTGCGGTGATTTGAGCTAGATTTCTTAATCGTTCTTCTTCTTTGAGCCTTTCCTGTAATCAGCGTTTGCTCTCGTTACGTCTATAAACAGAATCATTTTGTCTAACACTTCCAGTCGGTGTCACCTCTTCTGATCGGTTTCGTTCAGAATTCTAATGGAGGCATTTGGTCAGGCTGTTCGAAGTCTTTGTAATCGCCTTTACTATTTACAATATATCAATAAAAAGAATTGTTTAAGAAAACTGTACCTATCTTTAATTACAAAATGCAGTGGAAAAAAATCTAAAGCTTATTATTTACATTTGAAAAAAATAAAAAAGGAAATGAAATGAAAAACCACCTTGAATATTTACAATACATCAATGAAAAGAATTGTTTAAGAAAACTGAAAAACAAAAAGGGATGAAAAATAAAAGAAAAAGAAATTAAGACTCTATCTCTTCTTCCTCTTCCTCGCCCGGTAATGGTTTTGAAATAAAATAATGATCTAATCGTTCCCTCTCTTTTTCACACACTAAACATAAATCCGTACTTAAACAATTACAACTTAAAAATTTTTTATATGCTCTTGCAAAATAAAACTTCTGGAAATCGGTGAAAGGTCTAAAAAAATAATTCCAAACAGTACAGTTTCTTGACACATCCGTATCAGTGTGGTTAATCAGGCATTTCTGTGTAAGAGAAACAAGTGACATGAGTGTAGGCACGCGCTAAAACAATTCCGACAAGATAAAAACATTATGAGAGTAAAATTTTAAATCTTAATCACTAATTGTTTTCATGTGTCCGCATACGATAAAGAAATGCCGATTCAACGCAATATAAAACAATTGACCATCGTTTCTCTTTGTAAACATTGAATTTAGATTCTGTTTAGTCTGTCTATTTAAGAACTGAAATTTTACTTACCCTTTTTTGTTTCTCCATAAAACTATGAAGTTCTTGACGTCTTTCAATGGGAGGCAACGGAATCATTTTCCGACAATTCGGACAATTTGCAGAACTGGCCACAAGTGAGTCTCCATTTCCTCAGGCATTTTTTTGTGTGCAGTATTCCCACAGCAAACCACTTCGGGCAGGTTCCAGTCGTCCTCAAGGCAAATGTAACATGTTGTCTGGACCTTCAGAGACACATACACACACAAAAATTAATCTTTGTAAAACACTAAACTGAAGCGCGCAAAAAGAACCGCATACTTAGTGGTAAACGAAACCACGCCTTTTGTTCTGAAAGAATGCGACGCGAAAGAACGTTTATCACTAAGTAAAACAACAGTGTAGCGAGCTTAAAGTAACGTGCGCTTAGCGGTAAACTAAAAGTCAAAGCAAGTTCAACGTGATCGAAATGTTAAATGAACTGATCCGTTCTTTTTCACCTGTCAAGTCAAATCAAACTAAATATTCTCGTAAAGAATGCAACGCGAAAACGTTTAAAGATAAACAAATGTGTAGCACAGTAAATGTACCGCATACTTAACGGTAAACGAAACCAAACATTTTTGTTCTTAAAGTTAAATTCAGAGCAGAGCTACATTTAATTTCCAAAAAAATACAAAATAACCGCAATATTACGTTACCGCTCACTCATTCCATCACTCAGCTCAGCGCGGATTGTTGGTCGAGAGGTCCCGGGTTCTAGTCTCGCTCCTGTCGTCATTTTTTTATTTAATTTTTTTTTTATGAAAGTAATGTACCGTATTTTTCTTTTTTGCGTTTGTCAAAAATCCTTAATAATTATTAATTATACATATATACATATATTGAACTGTGTCAGTGTGAAAACATAAGCTAACCGCAATATTGCGTTACGCGTTAGCATTTCTTATTCACGGGTTGGCTTTTTGGAGCCTTTGATCATTCTAAGCGTTACCAAACCACCATTCTGTAAGTTACACAGTCTCGTTTTCATACTAAGCATTACTGAACCACTATTCTGTAAGTTTCACAGCCTCGTTTTCATACTAAGCGTTACTGAACCACTTTCTGTTAGTAATGCGGCCTCGTTTTCATGCTAAACGTTTCTAAACCTCTAATCTGAAAGTAACTCAGTCACGTATTCATGCTAAAAGATTCAAGACTCTATCTTCTGCAAGTAAAACTTAGTCCCGTTTATATTCTCAACGTTAATGCATATATTGAGTCTGAAAGTAACTTATTTCCCAATTTTTTGTTTTCTAACAGAATTGCACTCTCTCCATAGATGACAGATGAGGAATGCTTATTGGCCGCAGAACAGGTTGGAAAAGGAAACAAATTATGGACATCTGAACAACACTACACACTTCGTGAAGTGACCACAAGACAGGCCAGAAAATTTAACACAACTGCAACAGATTATCTTCTCTCATTTAAGCCCCAATCTGAAGGAATCCCTCTTATGGAGCAGCTAGGCAACATTTTTGATTCAATGGTCGATGAAATGACATCAGGTATGGCTGATAATGATCTTGTACGTTTTGTCCTTCAAAGTCAGTCACTACAGTACCCCATCTCTTTACCATTAATGCCACGACATGAATTAAATGCCGAAACGGATCATGAGCGGGGTGCAGCGAGTTTTGCAGTCAAACGAAAACGTCAATCTCAAGAATGGAATGAGTGTCCACCTGGTTCACGTTGGCATGCCGCAGGGTGGGTTGCTACTCGCAAGAGAAAACACTTTGGTTTCAAATTGTCGAAATTCCTTGACAGCAAACGATGCGTCATTCGCATCAAGAACAATGATTTCTTGTGCCTGGCTCGTGCCTTGGTCACAGACATGGCACGTCAAGAAAAACACCCCAAATATGGTTCGATTCGTCGTGGTTGCCAGCTCCAAAGCATCTTGGCTAAAGATTTACACCAGAAGGCTGGAGTTCCAGAGGGTTTCTGTGGGCTCCCAGAGGTGGCCATGTTCCAACAAGTAATTACAGACTATCAGATTGTTGTCCTCTCCGCTGAACATTTTAACGCTTTTGTCTATGAAGGGTCCAAAAAAGACAAACAAATTTATTTATACCTTCACCAAAAGCACTACGACATCATCACATCCGTTTCCTCGTTTCTTGGTAGAAATTATTGGTGTCTAAAATGCAAGAAGGGGTACGATAAGAAAGAAGAGCATCGTTGCAGTTAAGTCTGCAAATGTTGTTTCACCGAGGGGTGTCAAGGGTATTTTCAGAAAGCACTGTGGAGAGAGTGTGGTACCTGTCACAGAATCTTTGCTGGTGACGACTGCTACGCTAACCACTGTCGACCCAACAAAGGACAGTCGGTGTGCCAGAAATATTTCAAGTGTACAAAGTGTCACAAAGTTATGTCGTATAAAAAAAGAAACCCTGAAGCTCACATGGGCGGTGAAAAGATGTGCTGGAATTGTGAAGAATTCGTAGACCCCAACACACACCGTTGCTATATGAAACCCATCGAGTTTCAAGACAGTGATGAAGTAGAAAGTCCAGAAGACCAAGAAAAACAAGGAAAAAAGAAGAAAAACAGACGAAAACGAAGACGTGTTGCAGAGGAGTTGATCGATGATGACGTAGAGGAAGGTGATGAACAAGAAGGGCAAGAATATTTATTCTTCGACATCGAGAGCAGGCAGGACGAAGGGCGGGCGACACATCGCAAATTTATTAATTGTGCAAGACGAAACGGGGTTTGAAATGTTGTTTAAGGGGGATGACTGTGTTGATCAGTTTGGTTCTTGGATGGAACTCACGAAGGTGCTATCGTCATCGCTCACAACCTGAGGGGTTATGACGGGTTTCTCCTCTGTGAATATTTCTACAAAGAGTGTCTATTACCAAGTCTGATCCTGAACGGTGCCAAGATCATGTCTATGGAACTCGAACAAGCCAACATCAAGTTCCGCGATTCTCTCAACATTTTACCTATGCCGCTCAAAAAGTTACCAAAAACATTTGGGTTGACAGAACTCAAAAAAGGTTACTTCCCCATTTCATTAATCGCAAAGAAAATCAAAACTACATTGGTCGCTCCCTCCTATTGAAAAATATGACCCAGACAGTATGAAAATCGAAGAAGATGATGAAAATGAACATGAGGAGTTTCTGGCGTGGTATAAAGCATTAGAAAAGGCTGAATATGTGTTTGACTTCGCGAATGAAATGGAAGAATATTGTCGCAGCGATGTGGACATTTTGCGAAGGTGTTGCCTCAAGTTTAAACAACTCATGGAAGAAACCTGCAATCTCGACCCTTACAAGTATTGTGTCACTATTGCCAGTGCATGCAACCGTGTGTTCCGTCAAGAATTTTCAGAAGAAAAAACCATTGGCTTCATTCCTCCTCAAGGGTATCAACCTGCTCGAAAGTTTTCAATCATGGGTCTTCAGTGGTTAGCATGGGTACAATATCAGACGGGTGCCCGTATTCTACATGCGCTGAACGGAGGCGAGCAACGGATCGATGGGCATTACGTGGATGGATACGGTCCAGTCACGAAAACCATCTATGAATTTATGGGATGCATGTTCCATGGATGCAGTAAATGCTATTTGCCCGAGACGGTCAATCCAGTCAACGACACCACCATGGAAGATCTTCTAGAAGGAACCACTCGTAAAATGGAACGTTTCAGAAAACTTGGATGCCAAGTGGAAGTCAAATGGGAATGTGGTTTCAAGCAGGAACTGGTCAGTAATCCCCAGTTCGACAAGCCCTTAGAACCTCGTCATGCATTTTTTGGTGGACGGACCAATGCTGTATGTCTTTTCAAAGAAGTGACACAAGACGAAAAAATTCATTACGTGGACTTTACATCCCTGTACCCTTGGACGAATAAGTACTGTGAAGTGCCCATTGATCATCCCGAAATTCTTACAAGCGAAGCATTGACTAACCGTTCACCCAGTGAATTCTTTGGCCTTATCAAGTGTATCATTTTACCACCTTCCTTCCTCTTTCATCCTGTTCTCCCGTACCGCGCTCAAGGCAAACTGATGTTCCCCTTATGTCGAACTTGTGCAGAAAATTTACAGCAAACACCTTGTGAACACAGTGACGAAGAACGCATGTTATCTGGTACCTGGTGTTCGATTGAAATTGACAAGGCATTGCAACTGGGGTATAGAATGATTCGAATGGTTGAGGTGTGGCATTTTCCCCAAAAATCATCCACTCTGTTCAGAGGGTACATCGATACCTTTCTAAAAATTAAACAAGAAGCAAGCGGATGGCCAGGTTGGTGTGACACAGAGGAGAAGAAACAAAATTACATCGGAGATTATCAAAGAAAAGAGGGGATCAGGCTGGATTATGACAACATTAAAAAGAACCCTGGGCTTCGTTCACTGGCAAAACTCATGTTGAATTCTTTTTGGGGAAAATTTGGGCAGGCGCTTAAAAGATGCACACCACCTACGAATTATGGCAAGCTGCTTTACAAGATCATGTCCTGGCACCTATCATGAGAGGCGTCTATCCCAGTGACAGAGTACCCATCATCTACACCTTTCCATCCTGTCTGATTGTGAATACAGACCCTCATGATCTACCTGGAACACATTGGGTTGCAATGTACTTTGTGTCGCCTTATGAAAGTGAATTCTTCGACAGTTATGGTTTCCCTCCTGAGACGTATGACATGGATGGATATTTGTTACAGGATGATACATATTACAACGATAAACCGCTCCAGGGATTAAGATCAGACACAGGTGGAGACTGTTGTTTGTTTTACTTATTTCATCGAGCTCGCAATGTAAATTTGAATGCCATACAAGCTAAATTTAGAAGGTACGATTCACAGTGGAATGATGCACAAGTAGCAAAGTTTGTACACACGTTTGTTAAAGCCATAAGCAATGTTAAGAATAATATGGTTCTAGATAATAAACAAGTTTGTAAAACATTTCACTGTTGGCGTAAGCAATCAATAAAATATTCTTGAAGTTAACAAAAACAATCTGTGTATCTTTGATATTTATTTAAAAGGAGTGTGACTTAAGGTGATTCCCTGGTTTTGCACTGCGCATCCCTACTGCGCATAAACATTGCGACATCAGATTGAAAAAAATGGCGGCTTTTGTGAGGAAAGCCGGCCTTTCCCACGATAGAAAAGGACTCTGTGAGCGCTAGCGCAAAATCAAGCACGGTGACCCCCATTTTATACTGCAAAAATTCAATCAGGACAGTGTTCCCAACGCAAATTTAAAAAGTGAGCAAAAATCTATGATCAGATTTTGCACAGTTTATAGAAATCCTACGAAGAAAGCCATTTTGGGTAGAGGACCGCACACCAAGCAACCGTCTACTGTTCGAGTGTTCAGTAAATTTGAAGCTTTTTGGACACGTTTTCTATGATACAGACGATTATACATATGTATAAAGTCAACTTATACGCGAAATATCAATATGCAGTGGAAATATTGAGCATATTAGCTTCACGCGGTTATTGCCTGAAAATGCCTTTAAACACTGTATTCGTCAGCAGTATACCACTAAAACGAGCACGGTGACCCCTCATTTTTGTTGCAATTTTGGAACCTTTATGACTTGTTCAATATTTGTGCCAAGTTTCATTACAAATCTATGACAGATTCTTTTTCCAGGGAATTACCTTAAAACAACCCACCATACTGTATCCGCTTTTCGTTGCGACAACATGTCTCAGTTTAAATGTCCAAGCAGTATTATGATAGCGGGTCCTAGTCAGTGTGGCAAGACAACGTTTACAAGACAACTACTTCAACAAGCGGATTCTTTATTTGAGCGACCCATTCGTAAAATCGTATATTGTTATGGACAGTGGCAAGACTGTTTTAAGGATATGACAGCGCAAGTGACATTTGTAGAGGGTATTCCTGAGGATATTCCAAGTTTATTTCCATCCAACTGTCGTCCGGGAATACTCGTGTTGGATGACCTAATGAGAAATTGTAGCGATGACGAACGCATTCTGGATCTGTTTACCAAAGTGTCTCATCATTGTGACGTCACCTGTATTTATCTGACTCAAAACCTCTTTCCACCAGGAAAGTTTTCCCAGAGTATCTCTTTGAATGCTCATTACATTATCGCTTTCAATAACCCTCGCGATACACTAGGGTTTCGAACATTGGCCCAGCAAGCATTTGCAGGAAATGTACCTTACGTGTGGGAAAGTTTTCAAGATGCCACTTCACAACCCTTTGGATACCTGGTGTTGGATTTACACTCTCGTACACCCAACATTCAACGACTGCGGACAAGAATATTACCTGCAACACATTCCTACCCTGTGATCTACGTAAACAAGAAACTCTATAAAACAGATGAACCACTACCAGTTTATTTCAGCTAACATCATGCCTGCCTGCAAGTCGCATCTGCGAACGAACCGTATGAAAAAGAATCAACGTGGTGGTAAAATGGTCTTGCGTTCTAGCACTACTACGACTCGCTCAAAACGAAAGCGCCCAGGAATGTCTAAACAGTGTAAAGTTGGTCAACATTTACCCTTTCTTTGTACGTGTTTTAAGAGCAACGGAAAACAACGCAAAGATATGATATCCCATGCGAACAAGGGTCAAATGGAAGCTATTGGCGAGATTGCTCTAAATCTCCTTAAAGGAAACATTGTGGTACCGAGGTCATCATTTACACGATTGAAGCCGCACAAGTCAAAGCTCCTGTATTTGACCCGCAAGACACCAAGCCTTAAAAGGAAAAAGGAAGTGCTCAATCAGAAAGGCGGATTTCTACCAGCCCTAGCTGCATTGATTGCGCCTCTTGCTGTGGATTTATTGGGAAAAGTTTTAAAATGAAACATGCACAAAAGATGCTGATGGTGCCCGAACACTTATTGCAAAGTATGGAAACAGAACATCGATTGACTGCCCCCGCTCAGCTCCCGATTCTGACGCGCTTAGATCAAGATATGAAACAAATCATGGATTCGTCTTTACCAGAAGATCAAAAAGTCCTCATGTTGGATCAACTTCTACAGAGGTATCAAGGTTTGACAAAACAGATGAAGAATGAAACCACCGTAAAACCCACAGTGGTACTTCCTACACCAGAACCATCGCCTGCACCGACCACTTCGCCTAAATCTGAAGCAAAAACGACCAAAACAGTTAGAAAATTGCCTGTTACACCTGTGTCTACGAAAGAATCGAAACTGCCTAGACGAAAAGAAACACCGTCTTCCGTTTTACCTGATGAATCAGCACTTTCTTTGTTTTTGGAAACGCCACCTGATTCCATGTGCAAAACTGTGAGAAAACGCAAGGCGAGAACACCTGTGGTGGCCAGGTTACGAAACAATAAGCAATGGGAACCTTACTAAACCGGACGAACCAGTTTTTCAAGCTGAATTGAAATATAAGGGACAGACACTTGTGTTGTCAGAACATTTATTTTTTATTAGATTGGCTTTACATCATGACTCCTGATATCATTAAGCATCATGTGTTAGAGGTGAATGATGAAAAAACAAAAGACGCCTATTGGATATGTCTCGCTTTCATGGTGTATGACGACATACAGAAGAGAGACCCCAGTTCTGTACAAGACAATAAACAGCTGACGACATGTTTGGATCATGCGTTTACGGTTTTGGATCAGTATCGTCCAAAGGCATATTGGGTATGGCACGATTTATTGGACATTCTGGATTTGCTAGCACCTTATGAACAAGACTGGATTGATAATCCACAGCAAGAAAGAGAACGCATTAAAAGCGCCATTTTGAATCCCGATCAGTTTTGTAAAACCTGTTGGTACTGGTTAGACATATTAATAAATAGCATTGTTGAGGTGGACCAGTCCTAACCAGTTCGTACTTGTTAAACAAGTTTATTGTTTGGTCAAAAAAACTGGTTTTTAAAAACTGTATAAAGTTTCTGCGATACTGTTCATCACACATCAGTTTCAAGATGAGTTACTCAAAGTGTGGACTCTGCCTACAAGACCTTGAAGTGATCAATCCCGCATCAGGTATTCCCTACATTCGCTGTTTGAATTGGAGAGAGTGCCCCTTCTTCTGCCGTGAAGACAATGTCTATGGCTATCAACAATGTATCAAAGACCATGTGATACCCGCATATAAAGTATGTGAAGGTGGAAAACACCTTTGTTGCAAACACATGGAAGTGTCCACCTTGAGGGTATCTGGATCAGAAAAGAACCCTTTCAGGCCATACTTCATGTGCAGACAAAAGGAAAAGTGTCAGTTCTTTCAATGGGCCGATGAATTGCCTGCAGATGTCTTTGGTCCTCCAACGAACAAACCAAGAGAAACTGAAGCGAATGTCGTGGTGATTAAAAATCAAGACAAGATCAAACGACCTACACTTCAGAGACAATTTAGCAGAATAGATAAATCAAAGTGGCAAAGAGATCTTGGACAATTAATTGCAGATGGCGTGTAAAATAAACATAAAAATCACACTCTTTGTAACAAAGTAGAACTGATTGTAATCATTGTTTTTGTTTACTTAATAAAATAATTTTGACATCAAATATTGTGTCGTATTCATTTTCTGGGTGTCTTTTTGAATACTTAATAAGGGTGAACAAAACCGGTTTGACTCGTTTTTCTAGAGTGGCCATTTTGAATAATATACCTCTAGACCAACTGGAATGAACTGGTTTGACCATGACGTCAGTGTATTTTCATTGGTTCATCGCCCGTCCTTTGTTCTTTTGCCTTTAAATTGAAACCACCACCCGGATGGTTGGGTGGAAACGTAACACTACATCGCACCGTACACTTCTCTCTAAAACACTTTCTAAATATTCAATAAAATCTCAGAATACATCTCTCCCAATTCATGCATCCTTAATGACTCCACCTATACGGCCTGCATCTCATTAAACCCCTCCTGTACCTATACGTCTCGCATCTCATTATCTCCTGACCGAAAACCGGTTTGACAGAGCCAACCTCATTAACTCAGGGTTGCTGCATATATGAATAAATTCTCCCAAGCATCTGGGATAGACTACTCATTAGCAAATCCCTTGGGGGGATACCCAGGGAGGTTTGTGAAAAAAAAGAGAAAATGCACTAATGCCCCTGTCCCCGGGGAACATTTTTGCTATAAATCCCCTACCAAACCCATGGGCTCCCCTGGGGCTGCCTGGGATCGATCCCCCAGGCTGGCCACTGATACCCGCATTATATGCGATATATTTTAACCCATTGACTCCTGAGAATTTTTGTTTTTGAGCGATTTTCTGCATACACACGCCCCATAGGATTTCGTGACTCCATATTTAAAGTTACCATGGAAAGTGCTGCTGTTCTTAAACACTGAAGGCTCGAGTTTACTGGAAACTTCATTGTGAGATTGTTATTTTGCTTTGTTGGATTGCAATAAAGGCTGAATTATTGTACATCTACGATTTTTGGTAAGTTCAGAGCCATTTTTCATCTTTAGTAGCTGCCTGATGAGCATCGTTAAGCTTGAAGGCAGTTTGGAGTCCACTTTCTCAATGAAGCGAGTTAGGTGTTGTACTTCGTTACGAATTCAGCTTGGTTGCTTGTTGAACTGGAAAAATGGCCGCCACGAAACAAAGTAGCTTTGGGACTCAACTCTGGATGAATTTCTCGACCTACCACGGCATATTTTGGAAGTTGCGACCACTGAAGAACACAACAAGCGCGAAATTTCAGTGGTAGGTCGGAGTGGCTGTGGACTTAGTATAAATATGAAATATGTGGGGAAGGAATGAACCGTGTCAAAAATTTTTGCCATTTCCCAGCATGCAGTGCGGTGGCGATGTTGAAAATCGAGGCAGGGCCAGAATACATTAGCATGAGAGGCTGTAGGTCGGCCCGGGCAACGAATATGAGCGAAGAAAATCACTTTTAAGGTAGGACTAGGAGTGAATTTTGCTGTGAATGTTGACTTTTGGGTGTGCAACGATGATTTCAATAAAAAAAAAACGGAAGGCAAAAACGTGAATTTTGTTGCTTTTCTATGACGTTAAAAACGGTCATTTTTGTTCCTGTCCAAATTCAAACGCTGATATTCTGCAACAATGGCTGACATTTTTGTGTTTATTGGGTATCTCAAATTGAGGGACTTTCTAGTCAATGCTCACAACTGATAGTTAAGGCAATGTTCGCGCGATTGAGAAAGTTACAATTTTTTAAAGTAGTGCATCTTGTACGGCCGGTTTTGGCCGGTGTAGGAGCCAATGGGTTAAAGCCATGCTTCTTGTAGGGTCAAAACAAAAAAGCAACCAGCATCCAATGTACTTCTATCCACTGCTGAAGTCATAAAAGCGTGTTCAATGTGAGCTAAAGCGTGTTTCAAATGTCCGGGGGTTATTCCTCGCGAAGCGAGGGTCAAAGGCTTGAGAGTAGCGAGGTTAGAGGGCAGGTTCCAGGGTATTTATACCATTTTTTCTTTATTTCTGTGTAAACTTCTTTGGACACTTGTTGAGGAAATATAAGAATTATTGGCTCACTGGAGAACATTTTCCCGATATTTTGAGCCAAAACTAACAATTTTGCGCGTGACTACGAAACGATCGGATTTGTGGTCACGCAATTAGTGACGTCACAGGTGTGTAGCAAACAGATTGCGCACAAACGCGCGTACTTTGAAATATGGCCTCTTCTTCTAGCGCTGAGAAGAGGAAGAGACAGCCAGGGAAACGATGAGTTGTTTTATCTTGCGATAACACAAACGCAGACGGTGTTAGTTTGCACCAATTTCCAATAGATGAGAATATAAAACGAAAATGGATCCAGTTTGTTTTGAGACGCAAAAGGTTGGAGTGTAGGCACTGGGCACATCTGCAGCGATCACTTTGTCCCAGATGCGTATGAAAATTATTTTTTGAAATCAACTGGCCTCGCAACAAAGCTTGTTTTAAAAAAAAGATGCTGTTCCAACAATTCAATCAATTCGACCAGTTCAAGCGTCTGAAGAGGCAACCGTGAATCCGAAAGCTCCCCGTTTATTGCCTCCAAACTCTAGCGAACCAGGGGAAGATTCATATACGTCGCGGGACGGCCCGAGGGCCGCTGTCATAAAGCTCAACGCACACAGGGTAAGTATATGCTTTTACTTACGTATCTGATGAATGGATTTCCGATCTGTTTCTTTTGGCAAATTTAAATCTAGAATTTTCTCACATCCCCTTTATTCATACAACGTTTTTGAACATTAAACAATTTAAAATGACTAAGCTCGGTTCAAGGTATACATTTATAGGTATAGGTTTTATATGATTTTTACTGCCTGGTGCTTCGGTTATGGACAATTAAACTGTGAACTATGTGTTCTTTGTTTTGTTTTTTTGTTACTGATCAATGCAACAAGCAAAGGTAGTTTCTTCTTGCATAGGCTTAAGTAAAATTTTGAAAATCATTCTCTGATCAAAAACCGGCACAGTTTCTTATCGTTCACCACAGTTTCCATGGTAACAAATCAAAATGAATTTCTTCCCCCGATTTCTGTTAATCAAATTTAAAAAGTTATTTTCCAAGGAACATACCATTATTTCATTATGATTGGCCCAAAAAGGGAAGAAATAGAAAGCAAGGCTGAAATAAAAGCACATTTTTATTTATATACTCACTGCAGGCAGTACTGAATGGTGATCTGGGTGCTGCACAGGAGCAAACCACCGATATAATTAAAGAGGAACCGGCTGTCCACGATGAGGGAGTTCAAACCGAGCGAATAACGTCAACCAAGGCAACACAGAAGAGTCTTCAGAGACCAGAAAGACGAAGTAAAGGTTTGTTGTAGCTAGTTTCATGCGAGGGAAATTGGGCATTGTTCTTATCAACTTGTGATGTTTTAGCTATCCAGGTTTCGGACGAAAAAGATGGTACGACTACCGTCGATTCCAGCGTCCAGTGCAACGTCGCAAATTTACCGCCGCTACAGGACTACAGCAGATTGTCAAATTGGCAATTGGAGAGGGCAATGATTCGGATCAAGACAACAAGACAGGACATGAAGATGAAAATTACGATGAATACGTCGATGAGTAGGAATATGAAACTGATGAAGAGATGGATGAGATCGAGAATTCAGAGTGAGATCTTATATGACATTTCATTGATATTAGATATTAAAGCATATACGCATTTACATGCATTTGACATGTTTAAACATCCAGTTATTTTTGCGTTGTATCAATCACATTATTCTATGCTCGAACCTGCTTTTTTCCACTTCTACGGCCGTTTTCACGGCGGTCCGCAAGAGGTTTCACAGCTGCGGCAATTGTCGAGAGCTAGTTTTATAATAGTAATAAATAGTTTTATAATAATAATAGTATTTAACCAGGGAGCCCACTCGCCTTGGCATTTTATTCTTGTATTTTTAACAACATTTTGACTGGAAACATCTTGAATCAAGAACCTATTTGCGTTTTCAATGTGAACTGTTTTTCTCCCACTCGGAAAATGCTCGCGTTTTGAATGCATTGTCATAATCGCCTTAGGAGCCTAAATTTTGGGACGTGAAATAAGTTTTGATAGCGGGATTTTAAAGCAAAAAGGAGGAAATTTATTATCGTAACGATAGCTCCGTCGATAACACCACAGCTAAAATCGGGATGGCAGGACGCGATATCTAAGTTTGACAATTTTTAAGCATTTTATACAAGCGTACTATATAAATGCTTATCTCAACATCGCGTGACCTAGGTATGTCTTCTATACATTTAATACAATCTAATAATATTATTTAACTGTTTCTTTTTCTAATAGGGCCACCAAAGACAGAGTTCGTAATCATTTTAGAGAAAAGAAGTTCATAGTATTCCAGAGTTGCCTCCTCGAGCTCTTTGACAAGTGTCCACTATGTGGTGGAGTGGCAGAAGCACACGTGGAAAAAGTTGAGGCCACTCTCATCCACATCGAACAGAAATGCCTTGAGGCAGACTGCAAGTACCAACGGCCATGGAAAAATCAGCCTTTTGTTAAAAATATGCCCGCTTGTAATCTTCTCATGTCAGCCAGTATTTTGATGTCAGGTATAACTGCCAATCACTTAATTTCCCCTCCACTGACTTCCCCTTTCTGTAATAATTCATTGTGTTCTTTGATTCATTTGTTTCATTTTAACAGGTTGTTCCACAGCAAAGGCTTTGCGCCTTTTTAAGTTTCTAAATGTAGCTGCGGTTTCAAAGACAACTTTTTACCGCCATGCTGATCGCTATGTTCAACCGTTGATTATTAAAGCATGGAAGGAACATCAAAACAATCTCTTTGAAAAGCTTAAAGACGAAAGTGCAGTTCTTACAGGGGGTCACTCAGCCAAGTATGGATCCTACACTGTGATAGAACAAAAAATTAACAGAGTGCTGGATTTCCAGCTGGTTCAGGTTTGTATGTGTTAAAAAGACAATGTTTTTGTAGATCAGATAGTAAAATTATAAACAAAAAGTTGCACAAAATTCACACTTAAACAATAATAGCCCAATTTTGATATATTAAAATTCAACTTGAAACAAAAGACATCACTACGAGGCTTAAGGGAAAAAAACATATATATCCTATTATTATTCTCCTAAGCCTCGTTGTGATGTCTTTTGTTTCAAGTTGAATTTTAATATATCAAAATTGGGCTATTGTATGTTGAATTATGCATCAAGACATATTTGTTATTAATTAGTTTGTCAGTTGATCATAATAATGTCAAATAGGCAATATCAGAATGATATTCTTCTCCCCCCCCCAACTACCCCATTAGTGATGT
The DNA here is from genome assembly GCA_022457155.1 of Cladopsammia gracilis. NCBI lineage: Eukaryota > Metazoa > Cnidaria > Anthozoa > Scleractinia > Dendrophylliidae > Cladopsammia > Cladopsammia gracilis. The sequence continues at coordinate 16,809 of JAJGOT010001333.1, forward strand.
AAAAAGGGTATATGATTTACATACTAGAATTAACTCATATCAGTCATATCAAGATTAACACATAACAGGTGTAGCAACTCTGTTTTGATCTGTGTTTGTTTCTTTTATATTCAGAGTAATGAGGTAAAGAATAGTTCGTGGATGGAATTGGAGGGTCTAAAAAGAAGTGTGAACACTATAAAAGATGCAGCCTCACTATCAGCACCTTAACAACAGACCGGCATAAACAGATTGGGTCATACATAAAAAAAGAGTTACCAGAAACCACACACTATCATGACATCTGGCATGTTGCTAAAGGTAAAACATTATAAAATTACATGTATGTTCAGTTGTTGTTGTTTTTTTTTTTGGGGGGGGGGGGTAGGGGTGGGGGAGGTTAAGAACCTTACTTATCTAGACAGAAACACAACCATTTAAAATATCCACATATTATTCTCAAACAGGACTTGGTAAGAAAGTTGATACTCTTGGCAAAAAGAAGGACTGTGTAGATGTGTCAGGTTGATGGAAATCAATTGTGAACCATATGTACTGGTGTGCTGCATCTACCCCCGATGGAGATGGTGAAACAATGAAAGCAAAATGGGAAATACTGCCACTGCACATTCAAAACATTCACAGTAACCCAAGAAATGAATTGCATCCTCAATGTGGTCATGGTGTTCTGGAGGGTGAAAGAGCAGACAAAC
>JAJGOT010001333.1:22500-27277 GCA_022457155.1 Cladopsammia gracilis
TTGAGAGATGAGTGGCTTAAATGGACAAAGCAATTTAAGACTGTTGAGATACCCAGAAGTGTAGCCACTTCAATCGGCGAGATTACGGGAGTGCATCTTCATCTTTTTGCAGATGCCAGTAACCTAGCATGCTGTGCAGCGGCAGTTGCAGTCGTGGAACAGAAAGGGGGTGTGTCTAAGGGTCTGCTAACTTCAAAGTCGCGAATATCAAAGAGAAACACTTCTTTAGCGAGACTAGAACTTGTTAGCGGCCATATGGCAGCAAACATGGCGAAGAACCTGCATGGTGCTCTGCAACACTGGCCCATCAGTTCTACTACTATTTGGATGGACAGCATGGTTGCGCTGTATTGGCTGACTAATTTGGCAAAGGCATGGAAAGTGTTTGTGGCCAACGGAGTGAGAAAGATAGCGGAAGCCACCAGTGAGATTGGAATTGCTTGGAAGTACGTTCCAACTGATATGAACCTGGCAGACCTAGGAAGCAGAGGGGCGACCATTGTGAAGATGGAGAGAGGAAACTGGCTGACTGGCGCCAATTGGCTCTTGGATGAAAAGCAGTGGCCACAGCAGCCAAAGTTGAAATGCACTAAAGTGGCAGATGAAGAGTGTAGACCCACCCCAGAGGGAATCCTTCACACACAAGAGTGCAAGCTGGGTGAGTGGGATGCATTGTTAGAGAGGGGTGTTTACTGGCAGACCATGAGGGTGACGCCTTGGATGTTGAGGTTTATCAGTAACTGCAAAGCAAGAAGAAACAAGTTGAAGAGAAGATCGGGTCCATTAGTAACCAAAGAGATCACTACTGCGAGAACCTATTGGGTGAGACGAGTTCAGAGAGCGGACCAAGCAAGTTTACAATCACCAGGATGGAAGCTGGTAGAAGATGAAGATACAGGTGTTCTGAAGTGCGAAGGCAGAGTTAAAGGATACAGACCCACGTACCTTCCAGGAGGACCGCTGGCTGAGAAGCTCGTCGCTCATGTACACAATCAAGTCATGCATCTTGGTGTTGCTAGTACAATGGCAAGTGTTAGAGAGAGTTGGTGGATTCCGAAGTTGAGAGCAACAGTCAAGAAGACAATCAAAAGATGCAATGTCTGCAAAGTATTTTCCACCCGGCCATATGAAGCACCATCAACAAGCACCCTGCCAGAATACAGGACGGAGGGGAGTAGACCATTTGAGGTCACCGGAGTATACTTTGCCGGACCTTTGAGTTATAGGGTTAGCAAGGAAGAACTAGGAAAGTACTCAATCATCATCTCCACGTGCGCGAGTTCAAGAGCAGTCCATTTAGAAGTAACAAGGACGCAAACGGCAGACGAATTCCAGAAGAAACTGAACGCATTCATCTCGCGCCGAATGAGGCCTCGAGTAATCATCTCAGACAATGCTGGAGTCTTCAAGACCACAGCGGACTGGATCAGAGCGATTAGGAAGAGCGAGAAGTTGCAGAACTACTTAGCAAGAGAGGACATTCGTTGGCAGTTTAACCTTGCGAAATCCCCTTGGTGGGGAGGGTTCTACGAGAGACTGATCAAAGAAATTAAGAAGACCTTGCACAAGACGCTAGGGCGGTCAAGACTTTCGTATGAAGCGATGGAATCGGTCGTGATGGACATAGAAAGGAACTTGAACAATCGGCCCCTGACTTACGTGGAGGCGGGGAGTGAAGAAGAGGTGCTTACACCGAACATGATCATGTGGGGACGTAATGCTTGCCCAATCGAAGACGTCGAATTCATCGAAGATGACAAGGAGAAGCTGACGAAGATGAATAAGAGGTTGGAGGAAGCTAAGGCCCACGCGTGGAGACGATGGAAGAAGGAATACATTCACAGTCTATTGGAAGGTCACCGTCTAAACAAGGAAGGGGGAGCTACACCCGTAGTCGGAGAGGTTGTTCTTGTTGTTGGAGACGAAAAGAACCGTGGAGAGTGGAAAAAAGGGAAGGTGTCGTGCCTTGTTTAAGGCAAGGACGGTGTTGTTAGAGGTGTGGTTTTGTTGCATAAGGGACACACCATTGAGAGACCTCTTCAACTAGTTTGTCTATTGGAGATACGAGGAGTGGATCACAGTGTTCACCTGCAAGAGAGGAGGAGAGACGAAGTGCAGCCGAGGAACCAGAGGGTGCGGAGACTTGCAGCTCAACAGGCGGCTGAAAAGATTGCAGTACAGATGCGAGCAGAAGAGGAGAACTGAACTGAACTGTTTACAAGTTGCACGATTTTTGTTAAGGATTGTAAAAATTGAAAGTTTCAATTTTTAGGGGAGTTGTGTGCAAGCGTAGTAGACTCAGCCCTCCCCCCATAGTCGTTGTTGTTATGTAACATTAATCACGTGCGCTTTAGTTCCCAAATAAGGCAATGACATGTGAGCGAGAAATTGTACTGTGAATTGTGAGTTGAACAGCGAGCCAGTTTTTGCGAGTTTGCCGATTAAAAAGTTGAGTAAAAACACAACGCAATCGAGTGAGTTTACGGTTTACCGATAGGGTGTTCGGTACAGCTTACAGTGAAGATCCCAGACTGTTGCGACAGTATATGGATGAGCTAAAACAGGACACCCCAGTATATTTGTCTGCTGCAATTCAAAACAAACCAAACAAGGATAATGCAGTAAAAAATTTTGTCACAAGATATGCAAAAAATAACCTTGTACACTAGGATGAGCACAGCTGTAAATTATTGTTCTAAAGCTTACAGTAGTAATCGTTGTTGGAGTTTCCAATGTACAGTAATGCTATTTTTGTAATGTTTTTGATACCCTACAAATTGTGAAGATGAGAAGAGGTACATGTGTGGTAAAACTGATTACACTCCATTGACAGGCTTTAAATTTTATGGCTTTTAAATCTTTAGCCTTTAAAAGTGAATCAAAGGCTCCTTAGAGCCAACCCGTGAATTTGAAATGCTAGCGTAACTCAATATTGCGGTAAGCTTATGTTTTCACTCTGTCACAGTTCAATATATTTTTTTTAATTAAACGTAAGGATTTTTGACAAACGCAAAAAATAAAAAAAAAAACAGTACATTACTTTCATAATGTTCAGTCCGAAGAAGAAAGAAAAAAAAAAAGGGCCCGAGCGAGATTCGAACCTGGGCCTTTCGGCTGTAAATCCGCGCTTTAAACCACTCGACCACCGTGACCACTGAGTTGAAATAGGATAAATTTTATTACTTGAGGTTAGATAACCATCAAAACGCGCGTCTCAGTTGAAAATTACCTTTTAGATCGATTTTAACGTTGCATTAAAGACTCCAAATGTGAAACATCTTTAAGCTTATTGTTGTTTATATTCGTTTACACCAATTTAGTTATTGTTATCGCTGGATTCACGCTGTTCTTGTTACAGAACGCATTCGTAACAAAGCATTGCGTCACTAAGTTTACAGCTGATGGAAGGAGTGAGCGAGTGAGTGACTCATTTGCATATCTGTCGTCGTTACCGATAACCCGTTCATTACGCATGCGCGTATATCATGGGTTAAAAAATACGTAACAGCAGTAACACCTGTTAGGCATGTCCATAGTACAGCTGTAAGTATTATGACTGTACAATGGGTAAAATAAAAACAAGTTTAATAGGGCCTGCCACTTGGCCATGTGTCACTCTGTTGCATGCCTGTACATGTTCATGTGTGCCGAAATGAAACAGTTTACGTCACTAGACTGAGGTGAGGTGTGTATTGGGAATTTTATTGTCAATTTCTTTGTTTTCTTTTTTTTCAAGTTTATCGACCCAGCTGAAGGTACATTGTAAGGCCCATACACTTGCAACAACAACAAAAAAAAACAAGATATGTATGTTAATAGCAAAATTAAGACTGACCATGGAAGCACTCAGAATTCTTAATTCAACAGGACCAGTTAAAAAAAAAAAGAAAAGCCTGGGGAAACTTTAAGAGTATTCAAATATCACTGTTCAGCACAAGGATTACTACATTTTGCATTTTAAATGGCAAAAATTTCCACAGAACATCTTGCATCACTTACAAAATGCAGTCATCCCTCCAGGAGAATTTCTGACATGATAATTTAAATAACAGCTCAGGTTCTGAGTCCGGTTCTGAGATTCCTGAGAATTTTTTTCCACAAAAGCACATGATAGAAGCATGTATTTCATAACTCAAAGCTTACAACTATAATGCCAACACTGGGCTGGAGAAGGAAGTGGTACAATCTGCAACATACAGCTTGGAAGCCAGATCAAGGTCAGCTTCCTAAGGTACAGAAACAATGGGTTAAGGTTTAGTTTACCATCTTACATTTGTGTCAACAGTAAATAATGCTGAATTGATTTCTAAGCAGCTCTCTGGATCAAATATGATTGTAATTAATTTAATAGGCACAGTACAATTTATACAATAGGTCACCTTAACATTATGGTTAATAACCACTAAATATCTCTGCCTTACTATTCAGCTTTGAGCAACATCACTTCTTAATTAGAACTCTAACCATTGACTGTAATATTAATTAGTCACCATCACAGATTTTATGGGCACCATCTAAAAACCTTATGAGATTGTGCAAGCCCAGGAGCTATGAATGTGACTAAGGCTGTTTTACCCATGAGACAACACAAAAAAATTGACCTGGTGAGAGCTTTCTTATGAAACATTTTTGCAATAATTTACTTTGTTTTTTAATGCATGTACATGAAGTACCTTAAAAGCTCAGTAAGTACTCATTGATAAGGTGCATGTGCATTCAAGATGAAAGTTTTTTTGAATTATTACTGCAGCTAATTCAAAGGCCCAAAGAACCTTAA
>JAJGOT010001335.1:0-17500 GCA_022457155.1 Cladopsammia gracilis
CTAGCAAAACCCAAAGTATTCTCAGCGTTTCAGCTGATTCACATCCTGCCAAGGAGCCACCACATTCTCCGCAGAAGGCGTAGCAAGTCGTCCCGACGCACCATCATGTTTCAGTACCTTGGCCAACTGAAGGTAATAAATATAAGGCGGTATGCCTCCTAGCCCAACCCACGTGTTCCATAATTTCAGACAAATCCGCACCTGTGAGGGTCAACGTTATCGCACAACCCGAACGAAAGCCATGCAACGTCTCACCATCATCAGCTTTCATCTGCTTGAGATCTTTAAGACGCGCATCTGCCGCTGAAGAACTAAATGGAGAGTCATGGACACCATTATTAGAACTGGTCTGACGAAACAGATATCCCTTTGTCAACTCAACGCCTAGCTCTCTCGCCACTCCGACATATTGCTCATCGCCCTTCACAGGACAGATGACCGACTGGGGGTGTTTCTACGAACACCAAAGACATTACTGTCACCATCCCGCAAAGTCTTACCCCAGATATGATTAAATAAGAACCCATCATCATTTGGAAAACGAAGGATCTCCGGAACTTTAACTTGGCCAAGGTCTCCTGGGCGGTGCCCACTAAAGAACGCCAACTTGAAAAAAGCTTGGTCACGTGCAATAATGAAACGGTCAAGTTTTGACTTTGATCTCGCTAACTGGCCTTCAAGATACTTCGATAACTGAGTCAATTTATCCACAAAGAATGGCGTGGCTTGTTTTGGAGTAACATGGGCCTGTAACTGCTCTGCTGTGACAAGACGAAGGTAATCTTTTACCAATTTATCAGACGCCGGGTTACCAAGACCTAGCCGCTTATTCCACTCCCCGTCCCGACCTATCGAATGGAAAATCGATCTTAACTTTCCTATGTATGAGTTCACAGTCTTGTACGACAATCTCAGGGGGCAGCCACATGACTGTTTACCATGCTGACCCAAAAATTCACACCTATTGAGGTGTACCTGTGTTTTGCCATGCTTGTCTTTAAAGATCAGGAAACGACACAAGTTCCTAGGAGTCACTGTCGCAAGGGTAACAAAACCCGGCAAAGCACCAAGAAAAGCTTCAAGTTCCCTCTGAAGAGAGTCTTTTTGCTTTCTGTAACTGTTCGCCTGGTCATAGTTAAGTAATTGTTGCAGCCTCACTTCAAATCCATCAAGGTCAACTATAATATCAGAGTGTTCCTTGATAAGCGCTGTCGTAATCTTTCTCTTGTAGCCACATCGTTGACAAAGTCAAAATCATTAGCGTGACCACAGGTTGGGCTTTGACTGACTGAACAAACAGCCTTGCCATGACTGGAAGCTCCTACAAACCAGAAAAGAAATACTGTATCATACACCACAAACCAGTAACACAACATATCAAATTGTATGCCAAGACGCACCTAGAAACAGGGGCGGATCTAGGGGGAGGGTGCAGGGGGTGCGCACCCCCACCCCCCCCCCCCACCTCCCCCCCCCGCCCCCACGAGATGACCTAGTCTGCGTTGTTCGCTTTTAAAATTTGTTTACGTCACCCTTCAGTTACGTCATTTCTTAGAGGTGCACCCCCTCCTAAGGAAAATCCTGGATCCGCCCCTGAGAAACATACATGTACTGCAAAAACCCACAGGTCTCCAGGAATACATTTGTGAGGCAACTACCCTTTTTTGGACGGGGCCAAGAGAGCGTTGTTATCGCCTCGAACAGCCAGACGCCTGCTCTTTACAGCTTTATTCATAAGAATAGGCCACCAGTACCTCTTGGGAAACACGTCCAGCACCACCACTAAGCACGACTGTTTATTACTCCGCAGAAACTTTAAGACAGGCCCCATTAAAGCCATGGGAGGAAAAACATACGGTCTGGTCATAAGCGCTCCGAGGGAAGGAAGGTCCTGTGTGAAGAGATTTACACCAGACGATTCGGAAGAGGGAATCGGCGTAAAATGAGGAAGAGGATTCCCGTGCGCGTCCCTCGTACTATTCGAATCCAAGGCCATAAGGTCACAAGAGTGGCCTTCCCTACCACCGAACTCCCTCTGAACAATCTGCCACAAGCCATCCGACAATTTACTATCGGAGTGAAACAGGCGCCTTGATGGAGCATCAGCAGGATTCTGACCAGTTGGAATGTAAGCCATGTGCAGAGGTAAACTAAGCGTCGACGTTGTGAAGAAAAGCCGTTTCAATGCCCTGTTGGGTTCCAAGCTTCTACCACCTTGGTTGTTCCAAGCCTCGACAACGGCCTTATTGTCAACAAGAGCGTCGACTCTAGCATTGAACAATTTGTCTCCAAAAGTCATTAACGCCATGTCGACCGCAGTAGCTTTCTTCGCGGTTGATCCCCCATTTGCACTGCTCGTCGGTCCAATAATCTGCAGAAGCATAAGTAGCAATAGACACACGAAAATGACGCTCATCCCGCCATGACACCGGATCATCCCACCTTCCAAAAACAGCCAATAGGAGATTTTCTCACGCAGGTCCTCCTTAATGGGTATTAGCCTGTGGGGAGTACGTTGGCCACCGGCAATAGCAGCATTCATCTGCCTCGTAAACAACTGGGCTGCAGGTACTGCTAGACTAAATGAGACACATTCCCAACCAGGCGTTGCAAGGTTTTCACTGCAACCTTGAAATTGTGGTGTATTTCACGGACAAGTTGCAGAAATTTCGTTCTTTTCCGGCTTTAAGCAGAACACCTCCTAAGAAGAATCCGCTGAAAAACCAAGGTAGGGGACCACTTTACTTGGGAACAATATTGACTTTTGCAAGCCAAGGAAATAGCCCAATCTGACAAGGTGGTAGGCAACCAGAAATATTGCCGACCTAGCCGCCGCAAGAGGAGGCTCGTTTGAATCGAACAATTCTCCTTTAAAGCTTCCTTTAAAATGCTTGAAAAACGACTTAATCGAGACCTTGTCCCTTATCCACCCGAGAACCTGTGCTTGTTGGGGAGAAGAGCTGTCCTGTGCAATGTACTGCCAATACTCGAACTGATTATGCAACTACCCAGCTTGAAAGCAATTTGGGTCACGGAACAATAATTCCGAAATATCACCAATTAACTCTCCCTTCTGTATTCTCTGTAATTTAACACGGTCACAGGCTGTCATTTTTCCACCGACCTCGACGGGGGTACCGAGACAGTCGACCCAGGATATTGAAAGCTCAGTTTCTTTGCCTTGCAACTCCTGAAGTCGAAGGTCAGAGGAGTCAGATTTTTCCCAACACCATATGTTTCCCTAGAAAAACAGGGGTAGCGAGAAGACACCTTAGAACACTTATTCGCAGAAAATCTAAGACCATATTCAAAACCACCCCCGTCAAAGTCAGCAGAGAAATAACAGCTTTGACCAGCGAGGCTGGAGGGCCCTTGAATTAAGGATACCCCTTTTTCAAAGTCGTTACAACTATGTTGACAAAATAGACAAAGTAAAATATGCACTAGATCTAGATTGATTTAACACACACAAATGTTTGTTTATTAACGCAACGAAGCAATATTACAACACACAGCCTTGCCCAGGCGGCTATCAACCTGTAACACTGGTGCGATATATCGAGATCTAAGCACAACCTACTTGTCCGATTTGGGAGACGGTTTCCTTTGCCTGTACTTCAAATCAGGACAATCAGCTTTGATATGACCTCGCCCGTTACAAAAATAACATCGCAAAGAAAAAGGGCGAGACGGACGTGCCACACCGGCACCCCTATTCTCGTTCACCTGAGATTTCTTTCGATTTGATTTCTTTTCTGCTCTACAAACGATGTCCAGGACATTCTCGTGACCTTCCCCTAACAAGCGCATAACAAGATCCTTGAAGTGGTCTTTCGACAATTCCACCTTCTCTCTCGCCGTCTGATAAACAAGCCGATAGTAGTTCTTCTTGACATAAATACGGTCAGCGGCCATGTTATGCAGAGTCTCCAACATCTCAAGCACCTCATACTTGTTAAACTCTGACAGCGGGCGGGTGGCATAAGTCAAGATCCGTTCCACGAGGTTCTCAGGCGACGCGTTAGTCAACGCCTCCACTGACTGCTTTAACTGTCTCACCTCCTCACACAATCTCCGCAAAGAGACAAGAAGACTGTTAATCATCTCACACCTTAATGTGTGAAGCACTTAGTGTTATGCAGAAAAAACCTCATTATAGGCCTCATGAAAAACAGAAACACCAGCTCACTTCTCGCGTTACCATGTATAAACATCCTACGGCAAGCACAGCCGAAGGAGAAAATACAGGTACGACGACCTAGCAACGTTCAACAATTAACGATGACCTACTGTCATAATTCACAACAAACATCCAAAGACCACATCAGCCGAAGGAAAAAGCAAAACACAAATGACACCTCGCTTCTACCATTCGTAACCATACCACGACCGCAAAAGCCGAAGGAAATACAAATAAGCGAGTCCACGGCGTTTCTCTAGCTAAAAGCCAGGCACCGACCGCTAGTTCGCCAACTAGCAACCGCCGAACAAATCGGCCAGCTCGCCTGTACGGTTTGTAACCATCCAACGACCACAAAGGCCGAAGGAAATACAAATAAGCGAGTCCACGGCGTTCCTCTAGCTAAAAGCTAGACGCCGATCGCTAGTTCGTCAACTAGCCACCGCCGAACAAATCGGCCACCTCGCATGTACGGTTTGTAACATCCAACGATCACAAAGAGCTGAAGGAAATACAAACAAGCGAGACTACGGCGTTCCTCTAGCAAAAAGCTAGACGCCGACCGCTAGTCCGTCAACTAGCCACGCCGCATAGCTCGACAAGCTTTCCAAGAGGTTTCGATAACAGGCCGCGATCCGGCCAAAAACCTTCCATTATTCTCTCAACCTCGCTGTATGAGAAACCTGAAAGATACGACAGACATGGGAAATATACCACGAAAAGTCAATAACAACTGAAAGAGAACTACCTCCAGTTCTTGAGGCTGAGCGACATTCTTATTCTGGTTTTCAACCGGTGGATTCACGACTGATGGATTCACGGCTGGCTCTACAGGATCGACAAGAAGCTGAACGTTAGGCTCTGGGGGTTGACCTTCAGCCATCAAGAAATCGTCAAGAAAATCGCGTGGGTCGTATCTTCAAAAGGGAAAGAGTCCACCTCTTCGTGGCAACGCTGAAAAACTGAGGAAGAATGAATTATTTTCGCGCCAAACAAGAATTTATCATCGGCAATTACATAATCGCACGTGAGACCGCTAAACTAGCCATGAAAAAGCCCATTATTAAATGTATTTTAACTTCGCATGTCATTATGAGTGTTGCGAATAGGGGCTCTATCTATTTTTAGTAATAGTGTAAAGCGCTATAGGCGTTCAATGGATAGACCCTAAAATTTCAAAAGAAGAAAGGTTGACAGAATTAACTGTACATTGAGCATTACAGCTTGCAGTAGATATATACTTTGCACGTTCCAAATGCGGTAGGTAATGCCTTTCATACAGGGGAGTTGTACGCAGAAGGTGGGGAAGGGGGTGGTCAGTGGAGCAAAACATGTAGGGGAGGGGAGGGTCCGAAGGTTGTTTTGTATTCACGAGTTGGCTCATAGGAGCCTTTGGTTTTCTTACAGTGAGTGTTTATACTATGAATGACAAGTGGCAAATGTTTTAATATCTTGTTTTAATAGGTTAAGCTCCAGTTTGCAGCGTCAGTTAGTCTTGATGCATTAAGAAACTTCTTGACGGGAAAACAGAATGGAAACATGGCACAAAATGCTGTCCAAGCTTTAGACATTGTCATGCGACAGATACCATCATACCAATACACACCTGTTGGTCGATCGTTCTTTCCTCTTGATGGTTATGGGTCAAGACCCCTGGGGGAGGGGTGTGAGGTGCAGTTTGGTTTTTACCAGAGTACAAGGCACTCTCAATGGAAGGCAATGCTGGTGAATATTGATGGTAAGGTCTTGATCAAATCTTATTTTGAAGTTTTTATCAACAGATTCCACACATGTACTAAGCTCACTTTTGACCTGCTTCCATATCATCTGATAGAGTATTGCACCTGCCAAGCAATGTTGTTGGGCTCGACATGGGTTCAAATCTCTTCACAGTCTTCAGTTATTATTTTTAGGCCATATTCACATGGGAGATAAAGACCACCAGGGCTGTCTTTAAGTATTCACCTGGTACATGTATGGTGCACTGTTTCTAGCACATCTTACAGCACATTTGTCAAACGCAGTTGCCAATAACCTGTTCAATACAGACTGAGGTTGTTATACATAGCCAGGTAAGCTGCGCAGTTCTACCAAAAATGTATGTGACTAAAATTGTATTCTTCATTTTTGTATTTCAGTCTCTGCCAAAGGTTTTTTTAAGAGTCAACATGTCCTTGATTTCTTATGTGAAACTCTTCAGCTGTCCCCTCGTCAAATTGAAGACAGCAGATTTCAGATTGACAAACAATGCCTTGAGAAGGCCATACGTGGTAATAATCAGAGTTAATATAAATAGATCACGTCTTATGAGACCCCCCGCGTGATTCAGACAAACATTGGAGCTCGCTGAAGGGGAATATATGCTGGAAAAGCCATAGTGCACACACAAAGATACGAATAAATAAAAAAATAACACAGTTTACGCTTCCCAAAAGAGTGAAAATGGTTAGTACTAAGCATTGCTGTTGGGGTGAGTGTAAAACCGACTCAAGATATCCGGATAAATGGCCAAAATCGCTAAAGGAGATGGAGAAATCTGGGAAGAAAGTGTTCATTCCCTTTCCCGAAGCCTTTGCAAGGTATCGAAAAGTGCAAGCGGTGGATCATGTCTTGTTCTCGGCAGTTCTGCACGACTCTTACCTGATGTTTTTAATGCCATTTGCTCCTTCTATATGTTTTGAACGGCTATTCTACATTTAGCCGTTTGTTGAAGAGGATTTTAGTGTAGACTGAGTTTTAAAACCTTTCAAAAGCCGCGTGCAACGGACTAGAGGTCAAGTCTGTCGGTTGTGGTTTCCCGTGGTGTTGCGCTTGTAGACTTTGACCTCATTTTAGCGTCCTTTTATGCCAGGCGGTTGGTGTGTTGTTTTCGCCATTAATATTGGCATGTAGATTTTTATGTAGGAAAGGTTTGAATTTCTCTCACTTTTCTCTTTGAAATACCGGACAGGATCATTCTGAAATGATCTGTTGGTCGTGAATGTCTTTCCTGCTATTAATGTCACGCTGGGCCCAGCTATTTTAATTTTGTCTTTGCAGGATTTTAATTTTCAGGATCCAAGGTTTATACATGTAGCAGAGAGAGTTTTTGCTTAATAAGCTATTCAACTTGTAGAGAGTTGAAGTTTGTCTCAGTCAAGGCTGTAATTTTCTAAAGCTTCCATTCGCTACGCTTTATAGCTGCGTGGAGCTCGCTGTTTATACTAAGGGGCCGATTACATGGCGAATTTCAGCCCGGGCTGAGATTTACCGGGCTGAAATTTCGTTGTGATTACATGACAAATTTCAGCCCGGGCTGAGATTTCAGCCAGGGCGCCAAGTTTGAAATTGAGCGGGAAGATTGATAACGAGAATCAAAATGGCGTCACTGCGCATGCCGAAATTCACTTTTCAGCCCGGGCTGAAATTCTGATGTGATTACATGGCGAATTTCAGCCCGTTTGACCGGGCTGAAAGTCAGCCCGGGCTGAAACTTTGTTCATGTAATCGCTAACTTCATTTTAAGAGGATTTATTTCGGAAGCCGGGCTGAAATCTCAGCCCGGTCAACCGGGCTGAAATTCGCCATGTAATCAACCCCATTACATGGCGAATTTGACAGTCTAGCGACTGCTTCGTTTATGCCACTATTTCATTGAGGCAATCAAGCGAAGCGAAACCACGCTGTTGTTTCCTTTCAATTCACTATTTTCTTTTATGGCTTTTAAGGCGAACCATTTTCCATCATCAAAGCTCGAATCGAGAGTACGATGACTAAATATGCAATCTTTCGTGCCCCCCCCCCCCCCCCCCCCCCGTGTTCCTCCCTGTTTTAATCCCCTGTACTTCAATACTTCAACCACCTTTTTAACTGATCCACAGTATAATATTCTGTTTCTCTCTTAAATTTCGATCCCGGATTTGGCCGGAACGCCGTCATCTTCGGTAAGCACCGTAAAAGATTGAATTGAAGTGCTCACGAACTACCGCTCTGCTAAAAATGGCACATGGAACAGTTAGTTTGTCTGAGTCACGCAGGGGGTTTTTATTTTTGTGACGTCATTTATGCGCAGCGCTAGTATCATTTCTGCTAACCCTTTACAGTGCGGCTACTGTTACCGGGATCACCCAGACAAAGCTACACTGTAACCAATCACAAAGGAGAACGGGAACAATAGATTCCAACATTTTTTTACTTCAGCCAATGAAGATCAATGAAATATTGAGTACATGGCCCGGTTGTTCGAAAGCCGGTTAACTCTCACCCAGGATTAAAACTTAACCGAGGATTTAATTCCTCTTGTTAGAAGTGTTTTCAAAACCTAATTATCAGTTACATGCAAAGACAAGTCAGAGACGAAGGGCAAAAATACTTTGGAAAAATCTCCATTGATTAATTATTTAACTGGAATCAAAATTGATGCTAACCCTGGCTTAACTTAACCGCGCTTTCAACAACCCGGCCCAGAACAATGAAATTTCAATTTGTTCACTCATGAAGCTTATGTTGGATAAAGCTTTAGCTAGCATTGATTTTTCGATTTGAAAATTTGAGTAGTTTCACATGTGCATAAATGAATGTCATGTGTCATGAAAGTGAGCGAGAACTGATTTCAAACTGTATGAAAGCAGTGAACGCGAAGGCCGTATGCTTGGGGGAATTTCGTGGCGGATTTGAATTCTCGGAAAAAAATAAAAACTCAACCGCCGGCTGTTTCATTTTTTGCAAATGATCCAAGGCACATTGCCAGCGAAGCATACATACACATTTATTTTCTAACCGTTTGAAAAAAGTGGCTCCGTTATCTCAAAATTATCTTTTATTAAATTGTCGTCAGACTTTTGTTTTTCCGTTGCTGATTTTCTATGCGGTTTGAGTGGTTTCTTCAATCTCTCAAGGCGGTCATGAAGGTTTTGAAGAAATCATTTTGGTGAAAGTAAAGTTTATAGTTGTATATGACGAAAACTCGAAAAATATAAATAATTATTAACCAAACCTCGAACTCTGTGAAAATGCAGTTTTGAATCTCTCTTTTACTTAATTTTATATTAATCGTACTGCCAGAACCCAGCGCAAGGAACTCAAATTTTAAAAATACGGTGGAAATCAAAGAGCCGACAGCGCATAAAACTTAAATTAATTACGGCGGCGAAGCAATTTTCCCTTTCGTAAAGAAGCAATGCCATTTTAGCGACACTTAGAAAATTTTTCACCAATTTTAGTATTGTTTTTTTTTTTTTTCTATCAGAAAAAGAAAAATACAATTAATTACCTAGAATCGAATCCGAAACCTCTACATGCTAGCATCTCTCCTTTACCACCAGACCACTGGGTTGATCCGGCAAACCCAAGAAAATTTTAATTATAAAAGGTGCTTTTCTTAATATATATCAATAACGGGTCACCCTAACCCTGAATCTTACCTAACCGCGAATCTATCTTAGATCTAATAATCGCTTTACCTAAACCCAGTTTTATCTAATAATGATAGCCTACTTTCATCCCAATCCAGACATAAACTAGAGAGAAATGGCATCCACCATTACCAAAGGCCTGGTTACCAATGAATGCTAATGATGGCATCGACCGTTAAAAATGGCATCGCTTGTTTAAGAAAGGGAAATCGGCGGCGGCGAACAAGCCGTGTTTTCGTTGTTTTTAAATCCGTCACACACTCTGCCTAAACTATGACCGTCGCTTTCACTCCGGGGGGGGGGGGGGGGGGGGGGTACTCTGCAAATGTTTGGGTGGGGGTGTGCCGCTGGGACTCTGAGACCCTTAGCCTATACTAGACCATTTTAGCTGCATTTTGCAACCCTATTCTAGACTAAACACCAAAAAACCCTACCCTATCCTAGACCTATTTCAGACTCGCTACTTTCCAGAAACTCGTTCATTATCACAGTTATTAGTTAACAGGGGTCAGTAAAAATGCCGTACCGATTTTTAAATGCCATTTGCCAGTAAACCTTGTCTAGACTGAATTTTTTCACGCAACTAATCAGTTTCGTGGAAAATAATACCCTATTCTAGACTGGCAAAAATCTCTGATAACTATACCCTATCCTAGACTAAACTGCCTGAAAACCATACCCTTCACAGCGGCACATACCTATATAGCTCATATATGGGAGTACCCCCCCCCCCCCCGGGCTTTCACTGGTACTTATGCAGTTTAGAATGGCTTCCTTCGCTGGTGTGTATTTATTTTCCAAATGACATTATATATTGAAACCTCGGTTGACGCCGTTGAGAAGAATTTGTCACGAGCGAACAAATTATTTGAAATCCGCCACGCACTTTTATTTGTGGAGACATACGGTATGGCCGTCGCATTCCCTGCTTTCACACAGTTTGGGGTATCTCTTTCATTAACATCGCTGATATTTACCTCAGAAACTCAAAAAATGCCCAGGCGGAATAGGGTTAAAATGATTTCAAACTAGTTTGATTTGTATTTTTCTTTGTCTTAGGATTATGTCAATTAATCTGGAACAAAAGAAAATCAAAACTAAACTCAGCCGCTAGTTTGAAATCATTTTGACCTAAGATTCATTTTGAACTGAAACATCTCCATAATTGACTCTGGGAGTGACGGGGTTAGACAACGTTCTTTTTTGTGGGTTGATTAAGGTGATTCCTCAGTATTGCACTGCGCATCCTGTACTGCGCATAACACACGTAATAGTCCTTTCTTGGCAGCCAGTTGATAACAACACTCTTTTTAGTGAACGGTTTTTAAAACACGCAGCTGGAAATTTAATTGTCTTACGAGTATTTTTCAAAAGGAGAATTACCATAATTTATAAGCAATGAACGTGCGCGGTTGAGCAAAATGAGCGCGCGCACATTTTGGAGGATGGAATGTTTTTTTATCAAAGGCCCGCAAGCTCGTTAGAAAATACAACTGTCTTTTTCTCTCTAACGAGCATGGTGACCTATATTTTTTATTGCATCATTTTGATGTTAAATTAATGCTTTTTAAGTTAAAAAAAGTTAAAAAAAATTCCTCGACAGGAAAAAAAGATATCGCTAAAAACGTTCTCAAATCAGTTACTCGTGGGAGCAAATTGATGACCTTGAAAACATGGACGTGAGGAACGTTTTGAGTCCGTGTCATTTGAAGTTGTGTGACTTTTTTATAAATTTTATTTTAAAGTGTTCCCATATGGTGGAGACTTGAACCTATCAAGTTTTTTTGAAGAATTGTAAACTTTGCTTTCACGGGTTACCGGGAAAAGAAACATGAACCGATCAAATAATGACGTGCGTGATCGGTATTGCTATAGGCGTAAATGGGGCAACATTGGTCCATCATATCTCTTTACCGAGCATGGTGACCTATCTTTTTTATTGAATTTTTCGAAACAACTTATGGTAGGGAGCTGTTAGGGAAAATTAAAAAAAAATCGTTCGACAACTTTTATTTCTGAGGAATCACCTTAAGTCTAGTGGTCACTGACTATTGTACTTTGTTTCACAGATTAAATACAATGTTCCCTTTAACTTATAATTAAGTATAATAAACAATAAATATTTGATAACTTGATAAGGTATAATGTAACATTCACTGTACATCTGATGGTTGTTCTCTTTCCTTGTTTGTCAGGTGTCCGTATAGAAACCACCCATGTGCCGGCAATGAAAAGAAAGTACACAGTGTGGGGAGTGTCTGGAAATTCCGCAGACAGGCTACAGTTTGATGTTGAAGATGAAACATCTGGCCGCCGTACAAAAACAACTGTAGCACAGTATTTCAAGGATAGATACAAGTTGACACTAAGGTACATCAAAATTCAAGAAAAATCCCAAGTTTTGTTTTGTAAAATATTGAAAAAATGTTACCATGCAAAAGTACTGCTGAAGGGGTTTCATTTGAATGGTCACACCGTATGTCTCCATAATTGACTGCACCGAGCAACGGCGCAATGAAGAACAGCGCATAATCATTCATTTGAAGGCTAATGGGTACCCTGTGAAATTTATTGAGAAAACATGCGAGAAAAAGGAAAGAGAGACACGATCGGAAGTCCCGGAAAGTACAACAGGTTTTGACTCAATCCCTTACGTTAAAGTGTCTCCGAAAGAATTCGACGTATTCTGGGCAAAGTGAAGTGTAAATCATATCCTTTTGTATACATTAGGGAGAGCAAAAGGTCGTGGAATTCCCGGGAGGCATAGCACAAGCCTGGCACTAGCGCAACAATGATTTGCCAATTAAACAACACGCGAAGACATTCATCCAAGCTATGTAAAGATACTGAAACGTGGAGTGAACAATCGACAGAAACTCTTGTTCTTCGAATCTTCACATTCCACTCTTTCACTCGTGAATGAACGCCAACCTTACCTAAGGCTTGCTTCTCATTTGTTGCATCCCTCAGGGATCGACCTAGACAAGTCTTAAAAAAAAATAATTATTCACAGTCGTTGTACTCTGACGAAGGCAGCAGAAAGGCTGTCGAAAATTTAGTATTTTAATTTATACGTTTTTAGGTCAGATACAATATTATTTTGAGTTTTTATATTTATATTGTTTATTCAAAACTCTTGGATCACAGTAAAATACTGAAATAACAAGTTAAATTTTTAAAAGATTAAAATAAAAAAAAATGTAAATTAGATACATCATGTTAGTCTTAGAGGGTTTCTATAACAATCAATGCTTCCACTCCCTGGGTCAGTTATGGAGACATGTAGTGTAGTTCTAACCTTCCAGTCTTTCAATGAAATCGTATGATGTGACGTAACATATCAAACACGAGGAAGAGTGTTTCATCAGGATATCCAAACACCAAGAAGTGGGTTGAAAAACGAGGCGCAGCCAAGTGTTTTTTAACCCACTTCAAGGTGTTTGATAACATCCTTTCGAGTGTTTGATATAGCTTCTCAAAGTAATCATTAAATGCGGAGAAAAAGAAAAAAGAAAATCGCCAAAATCTATGCTAATTGAGGCCGGGTAACCAAACCTCCTTCACGGTAATGATTTCCTTTCTGTTCTGTCATGAATTATTTAATGAGTTTTAGAACATTTAAATGACACCTTTTCGCCAGTACTTTTGCATGGTACCATTTTTTTTAATATTTTACAAAATGAAATATGGGATTTTTCTTGAATTTCGAGTTTGGAACTCTTGGGAATTTAAGGTGGCTCCATATCGGTATTGCCCAGTCTTCCAAATAAAATATACGCAACCTTATTGCTGTCTTTCGAGAGTTTTGTTTTGCGATAATAGGCGTAATATACACATGCACGTAGCTTAGGCTTTTTCCTTTAAGAGTAGTCTAATTTGGCAGTCTTGTCTCGTTACCATGGAAACCAAAGTTTGAGTTGTTGGGCTTGTTGTTCAAGGCTAGCAAACCTCAACAGATTTTCTCGGTTTTTACATGGTAAATATTCACGATTTTTGGTGAAACAGAAGAAAGATTCAGTCTAATCTAACAAAACCATAAAAAAACGGTACATAATTTTCGGCAATTTACTCACTTTTCGATCTTTACGTTTATTGGGTTTCTGTATGTACAAAAATTGTTGTCTTTTCTTTGTGATCGAGAACAAAGAAAATTCTATCAATTTGTCAATTTTTATAAAAATTCACCGTGTGGAATGCGCGCAATAAACGTTTTAGTTACCGTAAATACCTCTTTATTTTTCGTGACGTCATCAAAATAAACAAATGCGCGCTCGCGCTATTTTTGTGCCCATGTCTCGCGCACCAAAAAACTATATGGAGCCACCTTAAGGGTCAAGGGAGTTGACTTATTGTACGTGTACGATTCTCAGATATCCCCACCTTCCCTGCCTGCAAGTTGGGAAGCACAAAGACTGTTACCTGCCGATGGAATTCTGTACTATTATTCCGTGTCAGAAGAGGCATTTATCTGAACAACAGATCGCAAACATGATCCGAAGTACCGCACGACCTGCACCTGAACGACAGGGTGACATTCAGTATTGGGTAGGTTGTTTGTCCCATAGTGATCAGAAAGCTTTTCATTCTCCCCAGGAGTGGTGTAGTGGTGAGCATGTTGGACTTCAGATCCAGACGTCTATAATTCAAGGCCTCGGTTGCATAAAACTTTTACTTAAGTGCTCACGTAATTACGAATCCGTTATGGTACACTTACGGATGTTGCATGAAACATACTTAGCACTCGCGTAAGTTTCTGCTTTACGTGGTAACTTACGGGTTCACTTAAGGGCACACGTAACTTTGTTACTGACTCACTCTCTTTTACCAGTAAACTATCGGTAAGTGTAAAGAAAGTGTACAGTAGTTTGGAACACTTTTATGCTTCTGTTAAATGAATAGGGAAACGGCAGTTTTACGATAACGTGCTGTTATTGAGAGAATAATCGGCATTCTAAAAGGAAGATGGGCGTGCCTAAAAGAACTCCGATTCAAGCCAGGAAAATACTGCGAAGACATGTACGAAGACGGCAATGAAACTGAAGAGGAGGGTCGACAAAAACGCGACGAATTTGTTATCATAATGCTTCAGTGCAACTGAACCATTTAAACTAATGACATTCTGTAAATTTAAGATCAGTGTAAAAGCTTGACATTATACATTTGAACGCTAATTAACATCATTAACTGAGAGAAAAAATGATTGGAACTTATTAGGTCCGTTTGTAAGTGGAACCCTTAAGTTATTTAATGCAACTGCCTTAAGTTACGGGTACATTTACGTTTACCCGTAAGTGTTACGGGCGCTTTATGCAACCGGGCCCGGGTCTCGTATAGTTTCCTTACACAAGAAACTTTACTCCACATACTCTCTCCCTCCACTCATGTGTATAAATAGGTACCAGCGACAAAATTCTGGCGATAACCTGCAATGGACTAGCATCCCATCCAGGCGGAGTAGTAATACTCTTGGTTGCTTTATGCCCCAGAAACTGGGATAAGCACCGGCAAAGTGGTCTACCCGTGGCTCGTGTGTGACTTTATCTTTTGCCTTATTGTATTACGTATCCTGCCTACTTCAAAAATTTATGAAAACCCTGGGTTATTATAAATTACTTCTTTAGGCACAAGAAATGATAAAGACCAGTCAAAAGTACTTGAAGGATGAGTTTAAGACTTCTGTAGACCCTGAAATGGTCAAGGTCGATGGCCGAATTTTACCAGCACCCAAAATCAAGCTTGGACCCCAAGACCAAGCCCTTGTTCCTCGTGATGGCTCCTGGGACATGCGTGACAAGGCACTTCATCAAGGAGCACACATTGAGACATGGGCGTTGGCCTGTTTTGCACGGTGTAATGAAGATCAGTTGAGGAAGTTCTGTCAGCAGATGGCAACTGTTTCCACAAGAGAGGGGATGAAAATGTCTGCAGATCCAGTTATAGTGAGATATGCCAGGAGCAGTAGAGAAGTGAGATCTGTTGTATTACTACATGTACTTTTGATCCCAGACATCCTTTGAAATCAAATGACTTGAATTCAGCTACACTTGTAGTTTAACGTATCGTTTATTTCATCCCATGATCTAATCAAAGACTCTTATAAATAAGCCAACTTGTCAATATGAAATGTTTGGCCCCCCTCTCCTAGACATGTTGCTTCACCCACCCCCACCCCCTGGGTCCAGCTCCCCACCCTCCCCTCCCTCTAATGCCCTCCTTGTGGAGCAACACTGTGGGTACGACAGGTGAGCATTACATGTACAAACCAAGCTCAATATTCAGTACTCAGGTGGTGCAGGAGGGATGTTAGCAGTTGTTGCAGTTCAGCGGGATTCTAAGGATAATCTTATCTTTTCTTTTGATAAGGTTGAAGACTTGTTCTCCAACTGGTTAATAAATCATCCAAGACTGCAACTCATCATGGTCGTTCTTCCAACGAAAGATAAAGATCTTTATGCGGAGATCAAGCGTGTCGGTGACAATGTGGTTGGAATTCCAACACAGTGTGTTCAGTTAAAACTTGTACAGCAAGCCAAACCTCAAGTGTGTGCCAACATCTCACTGAAGATCAACTCCAAACTGGGTGGGATCAATCATATAATTGATCCCTCGGTAAAGTCGGTAGTGTTCAAAGAACCCACCATTGTGTTTGGCGCTGATGTCACCCACCCCTCTCCTACAGAAAATGGCGTTCCCTCTATCGCTGCTGTTGTGGCCAGTATGGATGCTAATGCTTCTAAATATCATGCACGAGTTCGCGCACAGAGGCACGACAAGGGGAGAGGTGCTCAGGAAACCATCAATGATTTAGCTGTGATTGTGAAAGAACTCCTTATCGAGTTCTACAAAGCCAACGGCAAGCTTAAGCCTTCTAAAATCATCTTTTATCGGGATGGTGTCAGTGAAGGTCAGTTTGACCAGGTTCTTGCTCACGAGGTACGAGCAGTGCAGGATGCTTGCATGAAGCTTGAGAAAGAATATCGTCCACGGATAACATTTGTTGTGGTTCAAAAGCGTCATCACACGAGGCTGTTCTGTGAAAACAGCAGAGATGCATCTGGCAAATGTCAGAACGTACCACCAGGCACAACTGTGGACAGTGGAATCACTCATCCTTATGAGTTTGACTTCTACCTCTGCAGCCACTTTGGAATCCAGGTAACTTCCTATTACTCTGCATTTCATTGCAAACTGTTAGCTCCCCCTTTTCAGACAGTAGAATGTACGAGGTTATCACAAAAACAAGCTTGGTAAGACTGTAGCGAACGAACAAGCTGAGGACAAACTGATTGCCGTCCCCTGATTTGCTCGCACGTTCGACTATCCAGAGGAGGACTGCCAGTGATCGAATTTAATTGGTGCTAAAAGTGTTTTTTGGTTTATTCTTCTCTTTATATTCCTGTCAATGTTAGGAAAATTTGCTTTTCTTTCTGCTGACATTGTAACTTGTCAGCCTTCCTGTTAAATCCCTCCCTCTCCCCCCCCCCCCCCCCCCCCCCCCATCTCACATCTTAAGAATGTAATGTGTTTCTAACATTCGAGCTTGAGATGAAATTTTATTTATATGGAAGTTGAGAGCTGTTTCTTGGTCAAAAATGTCCGCCAACAAGACAAAACCCCCACCCCCTTCGGGGTCCCTTCCCGAAATCTGCAACTGGAGTCGAAGATTACCAGTTTTCAGTCGAGTTTCGTAATCTGACCAAAACCAAAGTAATTACTCTGGCCAATCATAACAGCCTCAGACAATCCAATGAACCAATCATAGCTCGAAGCAAATACATGAAGCCGGTGCCAAGCGCGGGAAAACGCGTGTAAGTAAGTAAGTTACAAATGGTTTTGGTTTTACTTCTAATTGGTTCATAAAGTGGCGCAAGATATTTCAGCCAATCACAAAGCGTATCAATACAAACAGTCTTGTGTCTTTGTTTAA
>JAJGOT010001335.1:22500-26806 GCA_022457155.1 Cladopsammia gracilis
ATAAGATCGTCGTATAACAAAAATGAACATCATTCTACATGAAAATCAATATTTTTTCATATATATTGATGCATGTTTTATGACGCATCATCTAGTGGGAGTAGAAACACAATGAAAAAATACTGCCACGGCCCACTCGAATGGGAGTTTTATTTTTCTCAGGCCTAAGTCGTATATAAGTTAAGTGAAGCTCGCCTTCGCCATTTTCCCAGCTCCAATATTTTGAGCTTTTCCTGTGCCACGCTACCACTGTATTGGCACGCCCATGTTTTTGAAATAACTGAGATTCAACGCACTCAGTACAGTTTCCTTTCATATCCGGTTGATGCTGCACAAAACATTAGTCGTAACCATGGTGAGAGAAAGCCTCGTTTTCAGTCGTCCTGGAGCGTCCTGTTCAGCCCCAAGCCCTCTCATTTCACTCGCCTAGCGTGTTTAGGACTGGTGCCGATGGCCGTGGGGCCTACCTCACCATGCTGCATTCACCTATCAGCACGGAGGCGTTTTTATCATCTCGGCCCAAGAAATATTAACAAAAAGGCAAAATATCGAAAACTAAAACTCAAAAATCCACCAAAATGAAAACTTTGAATTCTTGACCGCTTGTTACGAAATCCAATTTGATGAACTGTATTAAATCCACTTCCATCCTTGTAATCCTGCACTTTATCACCAAAACAATGCTTCTGTTTTGCTCTATAGAATCTTTTCATCCATTTTCGTTGTATATTTGGTGGCATTTGGCGAAATGACATGGAAATTAATTAAACAAAATTTCGTTATTTTGGCGGGGCAGGGTCCCTTAAATGTCCCTCAATTGGCGGGATTCCCGTGCTCAAACCCCAGGCCAGTGTATCGTAAATACTACCAACAGCTTGTGTGTTTATTTTACTGGTTCTAAACCCTACTTTCTCGAGTTAAAGTTTAATTTAAACTACAGCTGCGGCCTTACTTGATCTTAATAGTTACTATGTCACCTAATATGATCATGATGTGCTTGTTAAACACAGTAACGGTTTGTCGTCCAGTTTTGCAATAAAAGAATTAAGCTTGAAAATAAAAGTAAAATATACATATATTTTAATAATCTCATATACCGGCTTTTTTTGCTTAGGTGTTTGTCAAAAACTTGACAAGCTGTTATTTTACCGACTGTTTACACAAGGCGTTGAATATTGAATATGCTCCTAAAATTTTGTATTATCATTCTTTGGCGTCACCATCCGATCGCCAATGGACTATTTTGCTCCAAATTATGCTCGTCTAAAGTCATTGCTTTATGCTCCGGTAATTATGCCGGAAAATTCCCTCCATCATACTTTCAGTTGTTAAACTATGAACCACAATTTTCAAGACAAATTTACAACTTACTGTTAATAGCACTTTTACGCCGTCAAAATAGCACTTTTATGCCGGCAAACTGCACAATTATGCCGGCATTATGCCAGATACTCCAACTTAACTATTTAATATGCTAGAAATTATGTGTGAATGCCTTGTTTACAGTGTGTGTGACACTGATGTTACCGAGAAAGTTCTCGGCGGGAACGTGACCATGTCAGAGGGCGGTCATGCGCTAACTCGTCATGAATTGATCACTTCGTGCGAGTAAACCACGATTTCCCCCCGGCTCAGCTCGTAAAGCTTCATAAGTATGGAGCACGTAAATTGTACAAAACTATAAAAGTCATTAAAGTTTCTTAAACAAAAAGGACTAAAAACTAAAAGGCCTACATTATCATAGAATGATGTTGTACTGTTTTCCGTATCATGAAAGCTAATACAGTTTCAGCTTTTCGGTTCTTTTAGCTGTTTTAGCTGAAATTTTCAGCGGCAGAAAATTTAAAGGAAAGGAATGTTATCCAATTTACTAACTCCTTTCAAATCCTAGTTGACCTTATTGTCTACCCCAAACGTCATTTTTTCTCCCTCCGAAAGCAAAAGACGTTAAATTTTCAGAGTGTTACAAACGTTTGAGGCGACATTGTACCTTAAAAAAAACTCAAGTTTTTTTCTAATTTATAACGAATTTTTAAGATCTGCTGTTTCTTAACAACTTTCCACGGAAACGATTCATTGGGTCCAGCTCTTGATCCTTCTCGTTAGCTTTTTTTATTTTAATTTCTCGGCGCGACGTTAACATACGGCTCAAACTTTCAAAATATGAAAGTGGAAGCTTTTCTCCGGCTGACATCACTAGCACTTGGCAATCGGAAACTGATAAAGACAACAACGGTTTCCAAAATAGGTATTTTTTTAAAAGTTTTCAAGCAGCTTACTTTATTTTACCATTGTGAACTCCACGCGGGATATCAAACTCTAAAACTTCTATTTTTGTCCCACTCCGGTAAACGTTAATTTCCTCGAGGAAACGAAAACAAATTAGTGCCACCAGTTTAATTTTTTTGAGTATATCATTATATTGTAAGATTATAAAACAACAATACAACTTGAAATATATCTTTTATTCTGACCAAGAAAGATTAAATACGCCGCACCTCAAGGGACTGGGGGAAATAATTAAAAACATGTAAGTTTGTATTTAAATTTTTATATGAAACCTCCACAGCGAAAGCAATTTGCACAAGAGGGGTCATTGACCCCGCCATAGAAATATTATCGTCTCATTTATTTTGATATAATCTTTTGTCAATTAAAATTCCGATCGAGTGATCTAGAACCATGCAATCACACGTAAATGGCGCGTGACAGAATTTTCGACCAGACTTTGGAAGACTATACGTGCTCTGCAAAACACGCTGATAGAACGCGAGACGCTGACCGCGGACACGCTAAGCTTATAAATCTATGCCGTGGGAAGGAACTTTTAAAAAGTAGACTGATCAACAGCTAGCAAAGAACATCAAGCACTTTATCGAACCAATATCGGAAGATGATGGAGAAACTTTACAAGTCCAAAAGTGAAATTTGTCTTTCGCAGCTCAAAGACTTGAACGAGACTTTATTGAAAAAACCGCTTCCTTCTGTACCGAAGCAATGTTCGTGGAAGAAGATTTTACCAGATGCACTGAGAACCAAATGTTTTGAGCCTCAAGCCGTTATTCCCTCTCCGGCAACGATACTACCGATATTTATCAACAACAACTACAGCAATATAAAATTATTAACCCGCGAGGGTGATCTATGGTTGAGAGAAAGCTCCTTGTTAAAGAAACCTGCTTGGCGTAAAAAGCGATTTGTGTTGCTGGAAGATAAACTTCACTGCTACGAAACCAAAAAAGGTGTTGTTACATATTCTGGGCTGATTCTCAACATGTCACAAGTCACTTCTCTGACGCTTCAAGATTCAGACTGCATAAAGATCGCGCATATTGATGGAAGCACCCGTTTATTCCGATGCAATTCTACGGATGAAAGAAACTCTTGGCTGACCGCTTTTCTTGCGGCGAAAGCAGCCAGTTTGCTTAAGTATCAATGATTTAGAAAATAGTCAGCGCAGTGAAAGATATTCGACAGTTTACCGTGGAACTTTATCGCAGGCCTGTCCATCTGACAGACTCGGGTGTCGAAAGAACTAAAGTAATAAAGACAGGACGACTTGAATCTCACATGCCACCTGTAGGTGTTCAAATTAACGCTACATTTCTTGAGAGGAAATTTGAGTCAAGT
Source organism: Cladopsammia gracilis (assembly GCA_022457155.1). Taxonomy (NCBI): domain Eukaryota; kingdom Metazoa; phylum Cnidaria; class Anthozoa; order Scleractinia; family Dendrophylliidae; genus Cladopsammia; species Cladopsammia gracilis. The sequence continues at coordinate 26,131 of JAJGOT010001335.1, forward strand.
GAGACTAATTGACCGTAAAGAACTACTATTTTATTAGCGCAAAGCCACCGAAGTGTCTACCGGATTGTAAATACAGTGTGTAAATTAATTTTTAAAACCAAAGTATGCAAAATATTATATTTATGAAAGAGAAAATATTTTAAATTACGTTCGACTCCCGAAACTCGAGAAAATAAAGATATAATCTTCGTCAAATGAATAGTTGACATAATTTAACATTTTTCGGATCGGACCACCCAGTGAATAATTATTCCGTGTCGCCTGTGGTGAATTTTCTCGACTAAAAAATTCAATCCTTTAAAATCGCCTGAATAATGAAGCGGCTCAGACTTGATTTATAAATAAGAAAGCCGTGGATTAGGGAGGGTTGACGTACTATTAAGTTCAGTTATCTCCTTACGGTGCTTATTGTCAAAATATAAAGTTGTGAAGCTAGGGTAGTTTAGTGTTTCTAACTTATTCATTCCGTCGGTAAGACTCGCATTTTATAGTTTGATTAAAAACAGCATTGCTCAGTAACATGCTTTTGAATTGGCAGACCTCAGATTTTATCTACAGACTCAAAAGTCAGAATTAATGATAACCGCATCAAACCTTTACTCCTTTATAGTCGCGGTCATTTGACTGGTCACATTGTAGGATTACATCTACAAACTCAAAAGTTTGAACCACTTGT
>JAJGOT010000292.1:0-5000 GCA_022457155.1 Cladopsammia gracilis
TGAATTTACTGATTATATAAATAATGTAATTTCGCTATTGCTTGGGTTTTGCATTGCCAGGCTTAGTAATTTGCCCCAAAAAAGTGTCGCGCCACTTTCTCAACCAATCAGAAGTATTTTTATGTTGTGTGTTGTATCGTTACTGTAATTAAAGTAAATATGAAAAGTGTCCTTTACTGGCCCAAGGGTTCCTTATCTTAGAAACAAGTTAATAAGGTGAAGTAGTCTTTTCGTTTGCGTACTCTGGTACCTCGGCAACAGCTCATATAGTTATGGCTTTCTTAGCAAACAGTTGTTTGCCTTTCGTAACGTATAAAGTGAAGTTGCAAGTGTAATACTTATAATAAAGACGCTGTCAAAATTTGTCTTTCTTTCTTTCTTTCTTGACTCCGGAGATCAAATGCTACTGTAATTTATTAGTATGATATGTTTAAGTAACAATGCGTGTAAGAACTAGGCAATCCTCTATTGTTCTGCGGCATTTTGCTTTCCCACAAAATGTTTAGATTTTCGTACTGAGAATACATCAACCTATGGACAACATGTTTTTAAAATAAAATGTACTGGAACTTTATTTTAAAGTGATGTTTCTTTTGTGCTACAAGATTTCATCCAATCGTGAGACTCCAAAACAATGGCCAAGAAAGGCTTCTAATTTTACGCGTTTCCCACAGATTTTTTTTTTGCATTAAAACACAATAGTTTTCACTAAAAGGGAATGAATTAGTAAACTAGAGAGAAATAAATGCGCTACCTGATGAAGTGATGGTAGATTTTATGTTTTAGCCAATGAGGTGGACGGTTTCAACAATATCACAATTAACACCTTTCTGCATTCCTTGTCGTTAGGTTGCCTACTTCTTACTAGGACCATTATTTAAAGCGACTGTTTCACGCTATGCGCATGCTTGTCCATATCTTTTCATTTCTTGTTAAAAGACGACAGGCTTAATTTCGAGGACGATTGAAACGGATTATAGATACGAATGCTAAACGGAGTTTATTCTTTCGATTCAAAGCATAAATAGCCAACGTACTTTGAGCCTTCACAGGTTTTATGTCTAATTAAACCGTTCTTACCAACACGTGGTTGTTAAAAATTTCACTGGTTCAGCCCTGAAACCTATATACCCCCCACCTTGCGTTAAGATGTTGACCCCAATTTTCATTTATTTAATACTGGAGTCGGTAAAACGAGCTGAGCTGAATATTAAACTCGCCCACTAAATCCATGCTTTAACCTGAAATCATGTAATGAATGATGAAGCCTAAATTCATAAGCTTCTGTAGTTTCTTTAGGCTTCCTCGCCAATTTAACTTTAAGATCTATGTAATTTTTTCAGTTTCGTTTTTCTCTGTTTTATTCTTCCCTGTAATTTGTTCTTGGCAAAAATAAACACATAACAAATAAAATAAAAATAAATTTAAAAAATTAGGAACCAGTTTTTTTATTGATCTGTACAGTTTTGCCCAGAAATAAAAAAGATTTGGGCAGGCATGCACATAGCTTGAAACAGTTCATCTCAGTAAGGCACCCTTCCTAAACCTTACTGCTCAGCGTAGAAAACGCTTTGCGATCTCCTTTATGCAGCCGAATGATAATGATGGAAGTCGCGTAAATATATAGAACTTTTCCTAAAAGTCCGTATTAAAATACCGCGTTTGCAACATCCCGTGCAACGGCTCTCTTGGCCTATAGTCAATCGAACCCTTTAACGACCCTAGTATTAAATAAATGAAAATTGGGGTCAACATCTTAACGCAAGGTGGGGGTGTATAGGTTTCAGGGCTGAACCAGTGAAATCGACCCCGTTTTACCCACTCTAGTATAAAATAAATGAAAATTGGGGTCAACATCCTAACGCAAGGTTTGGAGTATAAAGGTTAACCGGCTGAACTATTAATGTCGACCCCGTTTTACCGACTCTAGTATTGAACAAATGAAAATTGGGGTCAACATCCTAAGGCAAGGTGGAGGGTGTATATGTTAACCGGCTGAACTATTAAAATCGACCCCGTTTTACCGACTCTAGTATTGAACAAATGAAAATTGGGGTCAACATCCTAAGGCAAGGTGAGGGTGTATATGTTAACCGACTGAACTATTAAAATCGACCCCGTTTTACCGACTCTAGTATTGAACAAATGAAAATTGGGGTCAACATCCTAAGGCAAGGTGGAGGTGTATATGTTAACCGACTGAACTATTAAAATCGACCCCGTTTTACCGACTCTAGTATTGAACAAATGAAAATTGGGGTCAACATCCTAAGGCAAGGTGGAGGATGTATATGTTAACCGGCTGAACTATTAAAATCGACCCCGTTTTACCGACTCTAGTATTGAACAAATGAAAATTGGGGTCAACATCCTAAGGCAAGGTGGGGTATATGTTAACCGACTGAACTATTAAAATCGACCCCGTTTTACCGACTCTAGTATTGAACAAATGAAAATTGGGGTCAACATCCTAAGGCAAGGTGGAGGATGTATATGTTAACCGGCTGAACTATTAAAATCGACCCCGTTTTACCGACTCTAGTATTGAACAAATGAAAATTGGGGTCAACATCCTAAGGCAAGGTGGAGGGTATATGTTAACCGACTGAACTATTAAAATCGACCCCGTTTTACCGACTCTAGTATTGAACAAATGAAAATTGGGGTCAACATCCTAAGGCAAGGTGGAGGTATATGTTAACCGACTGAACTATTAAAATCGACCCCGTTTTACCGACTCTAGTATTGAACAAATGAAAATTGGGGTCAACATCCTAAGGCAAGGTGGAGGTGTATATGTTAACCGGCTGAACTATTAAAATTGACCCCGTTTTACCGACTCTAGTATTGAATAAAATGAAAATTGGGGTCAACATCCTAAGGCAAGGTGGAGGATGTATACCCAAACCTTGCGTTAGGATGTTGACCCCAATTTTCATTTATTCAATAATAGAGTGGGGAAAACGGGGTCAAATTTACTAGTTCAGCCGGTTAACATATACACCCTCCACCTTGCCTTAGGATGTTGACCCCAATTTTCATTTATTCAATAATAGAGTGGGTAAAACGGGTCAATTTTAATAGTTCAACCGGTTAACATATACACCCTTCCACCTTGCCTTAGGATGTTGACCCCAATTTTCATTTGTTCAATACTAGAGTCGGTAAAATGGGGTCGATTTTAATAGTTCAGTCGGTTAACATATATTGGTTAACCGGCTGAACTAGTAAAATCGACCCCGTTTTACCGACTCTATATATTAAATAAATGAAACTCAGGCAAGGTTTAAGGTATATAGGTTAACATGCTGAATTAGTGAAATCGACCCCATTTTACCCACTCTATATTGAATAAATGAAAATTGGGGTCAACATCTTTAGGCAAAGTTTAGGGTATATAGGTTAACCGGCTGAACTAGTAAAATCGACCCGTTTTACCCACTCTAGTCAGATAAAATAAATGAAAATGACGAAAATTGGGGTCAACATCCTAAGGGTAGGTTAAGGGTATATAGGTTAACCGGCTGAATTAGTAAATCGACCCCATTTTACCCACTCTAGTATTGAAAAAATGAAAATTTGGTTCAACATCCTAAGGCATGTTGAGGGGTGTATATTTTAACCGGCTGAACTAGTAAAATCAACCCCGTTTTATCGACTCTAGTATTAAATAAATGAAAATTGGGGTCAACATCCTAGGGCAAGGTGGAGGGTATATTGGTTAACCGACTGAAGCATTAAAATCGACCCCGTTTTACCCACTCTAGTACTGAATAAATGAAAATGCGGTCAACATCCTAAGGCGAGGTGGAAAGTTTACAGGTTAACCGGCCGAATTAGTAAAATCGACCCCCCCCCCCGTTTTACCCACTTTGTTATTGAATAAATGAAAATCGGGGTCAACATCGTAGAGGAAGGTGTTGGTTATATAAGTTTTCCCACTGAACTAGCAAAATCGACCTCGTTTTATCAACTATTGAAATAAAAATTGGGATCAACATCGTAAGGCAAGGTGTAGGGTGTATAGGTTTCCCGGCTGAATAATGGGCAATAAGCATCAGTTGATCAGATGAGATGGCTTGATTTTGATAGCAGACACTAATACAGCGAGCTCTCAAAAGAAGGATACTTACAATTGGAAGCAATGAATTAAAGTTCAACTTGACATTCCAAAGTTAGAAAACAGTTTTAATCCATGCTTGCCTGGAATGCCAACAATGTAACATTTTCCTTGAATCAGAACTTATTAAAGTGGAGCATGCTCACAGCCTTAAGGTGATTCCTCAGTATTGCATTGCGCATCACTACTGCACATAATTTCTTGCGTCATTAGCGCGCGTACAGTCTGAACCAAAAGGGTTTCACTTGTGGATAAATTGACCAAATAAAAAAGCGGTTGTTTCCTCCTCAACGAGCATGGTTACCTATCTTTCTTATTGCATAATTGTACTGTTAAAATCACCTTCTTTGAGTTGAAAGAGTTTAAAAAGATTTCCTTGTCAGGAAATAAAGTTGTCGCTAAAAACGCGTTCACACCCATTTCCCATGGCCAAAAAATTATGACCTTGAGATCATGCACGCAAGGAGTGTTTTGAGTCGGTGTCAGTTGCATGTTTTTACAGTAAATCATACATCAAATTGTTCCTTATGGTCGATGCATTATATCTATTAAAGTTTTCCAAGCATTTCATTTTAACTATGCTCCAAGCTACCGTGTAAACAGTAACGTGAACCGACCAAGTAATAGTGGGCGTGATAGGCAGTACTACATGGATAAATAGGGCAACTTTAACCCATCGCAACTCTTTCGCGAGCATGGTGACCTATGTTTTTTATTGCGTTTTTCGAAACAATGTCTGGTTGGGAAAAATCAGGAAAGTTTAAACAAATATTGTTTGTCAACTTTTATTATTGAGGAATCGCCTTAAAAAAATGTGGTCTTGCTTTTGCATGCTATGAAAAGAGAGCTTATTACCCCCTGATGAAACTCATTATAACAA
>JAJGOT010000292.1:7500-27500 GCA_022457155.1 Cladopsammia gracilis
ATCAGATATATTGACAGTTCTTGGATTTTACTCAGTGCAGATGGAAAATGTGTGAGCATTAACAATTCTTTATTGCTGTATGTCAAAAAAAAAGACTTGGAACTGAAGAGTCTTTACCTTTATAGCAGAGCTGTTATTAAGACATTGTTTCTTATTGTAGGAACATGTATGTATTTCATTGATCTGTACACACAGTTATTCTTGCAATTTTTAATAAATGGAACCAAAGAGAGACAAGATTACCCTAGCTTAGTATTAAGGACCCATTGAGTGTACTCAGTCATATTATATATTATAATATGACTATTACAACCCTGCTTAGTGTCTACATGTACCATATTTTCTTGATTAAATGCCCCCGGCGTTTATTTCAAACTTTGCCTAGTGGACCCGGCATTTCTTTGAATCAGCAGTTTTTTCTCGCCCGCCATGTTTTAAGAAAGGATTTATATTATTCGTTTTTCTTGGCAGCCATGTACCTTGCCCTTAAATCTTAAGTTTATTATACCACAAATAAACGTTTGAGGGGCTTACTTACAACTTCCTCTATTATACCCGGCATTTATTCGGGGCCCGGAGTTTAATCAAGAAATATGGTATATGTTGTAGCTCAAAATTTGCCTTGGTTCAAAATTTACTTTCCTTTGTTTAAAACTCATTATCATACATTTTCATACATTTTCATACCTAAAACAAAGGAAAGTAAAAGTTTGAACCAAGGCAAATTTCGATCCACAACATAGACATTATCATAAATACATTACCAAAATATATTACCAAAATGTAAAAACTATAGGAAAGCTATTCCTTTCCTATAAATTAATTACTTCTGTAATTTAATATGTGTAAAGCAATATTATGAGACCAAGTAATAGAACAAGAGGAAAAGATAAAATACAATTAACTCTCTCATAAGTGGCTATACTAGGGACCTGGAAAGGTGATTGATTACTGGTATGTAAGATGGTTGCCTGTGAGTCTATAATACAGCTTTTAACTGAGAAATCAATCAATTGAGATTTCTGCTAGAAAGTTGCCGAAGGGAGATGGTCACCTGCCAGATTGGTCACTTAAGGTTACAGTGTACCTTCAGATCGAAAATTTATTGAAAATTTTTTTTTGGCGTTAAAATAAAGTTTACAGAATGAACTTTCATCCAAAAAAAACAGTATCGAGAAAAAGTGAAAATTGACGTAGAAATGACGGTATAACTTTTGTGGGCGGAGTTTGTTTATTAAGCGATATGTTTTTTTAAGCGCCGTTTTCTCAAAGTTAATTTTTCGCTTGTTGGGGACACTTTAAAGAGCTACAACTCAAAGGGAATTTGTTCGATTTTCCTTAAATTTGGACAGAAGCTAGGCTAACATATCATCAACAAAAACGTGTCGGCGAATTTCTTAATTCCGAAAACTTTTTCGTCAACAGGCATTTCCGTGCGATCATTCCAATTTTTTTTCTCCCCTTTTCGAAAATATTCTGTAACTTTTCACTGCAATTGAATATGGAAAATCGCCGACACGTTTTTTTAGCGCTTCGTGTCCGGAAACCCAAGAACAAATCAAATTAGCAAAATATAATAATCGCTTTGAGTTATAGCGTTTTAAAGCTGATTCGGACGTTCGAATTTAGACGTCGTAAAAAATTCGACAATTCATTTTATTACCAAATGGTTTCCATATTTAGATAGCCAGCTCTATAAGCTTTAATTTGATATCTGGGTTTAGGTATGTTAAGTGTAATCTTAAGACGCTAGAGCTGTTATACTGGAGACACCCCGAAGGTACACTGTAACCTTAAGAGAGAGTCAACCATAGGATTTTACTATGGAGTAATGTAAGGCACTAACTAAACAGACTTGTTTTGTTTAACACTAGACTAGGCCTGTAAAGAAACCTCTTTGGAAGTGCAAAACATTGGTCCTTCTCCAAAAAAGAATTTTTTACCTATTACACATACATGGTCAGATGGCACCTCATGACCATGTGTGACATTCTTATCGTGGTAAAGTTGTTCTGCAGCAGGAACACTGAATTCTACCTAACATGTAGGCAATCAATTGCTCTGAAAAAATAGAGAAGAGAACTCATTTTAGTTGGTCGAGTCGAGTCGAGTGATGTGCACACAAGCCGCAAGGAATGAGGCTGATAGCTCAAGGAAAAGTGAAAATAAGGGACTGTACTGTTTTCTTATAAAAGCCGAGCACACGCTTGACATATGGATCAATTGGCAAGTCCGCCTACTTTTGATGCCTTACCAGGTGTGCCGCGAATTCATAGTCTGCGTCAACATTTGGTTTTAAGTTTGTGGTATTTGAAGCAGCAATGTGAAATGAGTGGCTGTATGCCCAAGTAAGCTGTGCCAAGCAAGGCTAAAAATGACAGCGATCAATCTCAGAGTGATTTCTGTCATTTGTGCAGGTGTTGTTTCAAAACTGTGTACTGGAAATTTTAATAGCAGGAGAACCCCTGATGAACGATTGAGCAAGCCATCTAAAAGCTTGGAGAACATTTTTCATGTTTCAATAAACAAAGGTGAAGACGGTGAAGAACAACCTGTCTATTCGATTTTGCAACAGCTTAGTTTTTCTGTTCCTGGAAGTGATTTGCTTTTGTGCCATGTCTGCACGATGCCTACATTGTATACAGTTTTTTTATTTCTCAAGAATTAAACAAGTTGTATCAAAAAAAAAATAAATCGCCTTTGTTTAATGAGGGTGATACTTTAACATTCATGAGACTGACAAACCTGTGGCCCTCAAATTCCAGGTTGAATTGGAATTAGAAATGTTAGTTTTTGTAAAGAGAGGAAAAACTGGAGGACCTGGAGAAAAAAACCCTTGGAGCAAGGATGAGAACTAACAACAAACACAACTCGAGTCAAGTCTGGGAATCGAACCCTGGCCAAATTGGTGGGAGGTGAGTGCTCTCACCACTGCACTTGGATGACTGTGCTTTTCACTGAAGTAAAGCTGAATGATATATCAAGACTTTGTTAAAGCCCATCGGCAAAACTGCAAAAACATCTTACTCTGAAGGCAATTCCTCCCAAGTACATGTATCTTTGCAAACATGCTTCAAGATATCAACATTGTTTGCCTAGTTTTCTGAGGGATGTGACCTCAGATTTCTTATTAAAGTGACAAATGACAGCTCATTGAAACTTAAGGGTCATCACTTTGCAAACCAACCAATGATATTGCTGTAGTGCCAGAGTGCTGGGTGGCTTGCTTTTAGTAAGAAAACAGTGCAGTCTCTTTTTTAACTTTCTCTAGGTCTGTGTCCCCTTTCCTCACAGCTTTGCCACTCATTTGGGTGCCCCTGAAACAGGTTAGAACCAGTATGCTGGGTACAACATACAGTTAGTGTTATTTTAAATACATTTACCAACTAATTAAGCTTAAGTTTTAAAATACCGTTTAATACTGAAAACTTTTAAGCCTAGATTAATAATGCATTACAAAGGTGACAAAGGCCGTGCATAAGGATGAGTTATAGTATTGATCCCTAACGTCCTTTCAAATGGCTTAAATTTTGCGTCGCTTCAATTTCGAGCCCTGTAAATGTACACTTTTGGATTCAGAGTAATTTTTTATTTTAAAAAAAATTGATGCAAAGATGTGCGTTTTTTTGTTGTTTTTCCTGGGAAGTAGAAAACTGGCAGTTTTGGATTTGCTGCCGAATGAACAACCATATGCAGCGGAAATCCATAGTTGTAGTCAAGTAGTTGGGTGTTAAGGCTATGAAACTTATCGCTTTGCCCTAACAAGTGATCATTACTATCACTTGCCAGGTATGTGAAAGCTGCAGAGTTTCAAATCACTACTGGTGTTTTTCGTACATATATGTACGATTGCGAGTTAAAGGGCTAAAACACTGATTACATGCTCAGGCATAAAAATCATTGATTGATTGACATACCTGTGCTGACTGTGCTTTTGCGATAATGAAAACCGAGAAGACACTGGGGACGAGGGTGCTCTCAGTAGACACAAGATGGCGTTGTACGGAGGAGAGAAAATTTGTGAGGTGATTGGAAATGTCTCGTGGGGTGGCAATGACTTGGAACCTGGAGCGATAAAACTTTATAAGTACCCATGGGGCTACTATATTGAAGTCAGTAAAACAGCAGGAGCAGCACAGTCAGCACAGGTATGTCAATCAATCAATGATTTTTATGCCTGAGCATGTAATCAGTGTTTTAGCCCTTTAACTCGCAATCGTACATATATGTACGAAAAACACCAGTAGTGATTTGAAACTCTGCAGCTTTCACATACCTGGCAAGTGATAGTAATGATCACTTGTTAGGACAAAGCGATAAGTTTCATAGCCTTAACACCCAACTACTTGACTACAACTATGGATTTCCGCTGCATATGGTTGTTCATTCGGCAGCAAATCCAAAAATGCCAGTTTTCTACTTCCCAGGAAAACAACAAAAAAACGCACATCTTTGCATCAATTTTTTTTAAAATAAAAAATTACTCTGAATCCAAAAGTGTACATTTTAACAGGGCTCGAAATTGAAGCGACGCAAAATTTAAGCCATTTGAAAGGACGTTAGGGATCAATACTATAACTCATCCTTATGCACGGCCTTTGTCACCTTTGTAATGCATTATTAATCTAGGCTTAAAAGTTTTATTAAACGGTATTTTAAAACTTAAGCTTAATTAGTTGGTAAATGTATTTAAAATAACACTAACTGTATGTTGTACCCAGCATACTGGTTCTAACCTGTTTCAGGGGCACCCAACGAATAGTTTCCGTGAATAGCTGTTTGTCAGAGTGTACATCGCGCCTATCATTTTTGTCATCGATGAAAGAGTGCGCTCGGATTTTCTGACATTTTTGAAACGTTTAGTTGACCTTGCATTTTCTTCGCGATTGTTTTTTTTTTTCACCTAGCATTTTATGCGAAAACGTTATGGATGTAGATGATACCTTTTTGCCTTGGCATTTTCTGAGTGAAGAACAGTTTTTTTTTAAGTCTCTTGTTATTTCAACAACACAGCGAGTTTCCTTTGCCTCGTGGGGACTGGTAGTCGATGGAAGTTGTGTTGGCGGAGACATACGTTTGAACTTTTACCTAGGTGAAATTGAAACACCAATAGCCGCCACGGCACACTAATTTCGAAATATCAATGGCCACAGCAATTGTGTCATTTCAAATTTACCTGTAAAAGTTGAAAACGTGACGTCAGCTATTGTGGGTAGACAGAAATCGTCTGAAGTGCTAAGGCTAAAAGCCCGTACCTTGTGTAGAGGGTGGTAAAGGGTTTTTTCGTGATCCGTGAAAGGCCTTTTTTTTCCCCCCGTGAAACGTGATTGGTTACATATCCGTGAACCGTGAATCGACTTTTTTTCATGAGCACTGCAAAATGACTGTTGTTTTTTTCTCGTGAAATGCTACTGTAAACCGTGATTCTTTCTTCCTCCTACGCCGGTGGGAAATTGCGTGATGAATGCACGACCGTGACTGATCGTCATTCTGGACCCCAGGTCACTCTACAAGGTTAGGTAATTTTACACAACATCAGCAAAGAACTCAGCTTTCTTTTTACATCAGGAAGAATGAGGAGTGGACGGTCGGTGAAGACAACAAACAAAGCTGTACTTTGGATGTAATTTAATTAGCAAAAAGCAAGGAATGTTTTTTTTTTTCGTGAAATGGGCATTTTATTCTCCGTGAAACGTGAAATGACAATTTTATTTTTCGTGAAACGTGATCCAGACCCCCCCTTTACCACCCTCTGTGTACGACCCGATATTGTTTTGTCAAGAGATGCGGAGGTGTGGTGTGGAAACCAGAAAAAAAAAAAACAACAACAGGAAAAGTTGCCCCGGGTAGGCGAATTGCCCCAACCAGAATCATTTACAAGGGAAAAACTTGTCCCGCCTAATGCAGATAGGGTAACCCTAGCACTAGGGTGTAAACACAACGCATAAGAAAAATAAATGTGACAATGCAAGGGGAAACCCTCTTGCCAGGGTAACCCTAGCATTAGAGTTACCATACCTCCTTATAAACACGACCCAGCCTTAGTGACCACTAACCGCTAGACCTCCCCCCCTTCTCCTCAGTGGAAAACTATGAAAACCCATCTAAATTTTAAGCTAGCATTTTCGTTGCGTCTTTCGTTTGAGCATTACAGCACTGTACATTTTCTGTCGTAAGTGCTAATTCATCTCACAATTTTGTTTCACCACATTATTGAGCAACGATTTTCGGTGAGTTGAAAGTTCACCTAGGATTTTCGGAGTGTTCTATTTGCCCTACAATTTTCATCGCAATAAATCCCATTCCCTAAAATTTTCGAATGCTTGAAAGTTCAGCTAATGTATCTGAACAGGTACATTTTCATTAGCGATTCAAAATAAGCCTTTAAATTACCTAAAAAGTACTATTATACCGTAAAAATGATGTTCCAACACTTGCGGGGAAATTTGGTCATTGGATGCCCCTGCTGTTTAAAAGCTGGGCCACAAGACATGTAGGATTTTGTCAAAATAGCTTTAATTATTTGGGAATTCTGAAACCATTGCACTTGTTGGCACTTAAAATCCCCTGGGAAAACTACATGTAATTAAAAATTGAAATTGTGAATAATATTATTATGTTGCCCAGGTCATTTTTTTTTTCAAGCAAACAATTGTTTATATAATTCCCCTTGACAGCTATCCCAAAATGAGAGAAATAGCAACAAAATAACTTCAATTATTTGGGAATTTGGAAACCGTTATACTTGTTGACACTTCCCCCGGGAAACTGATTAAAAATTGAAATTGTGAATTATAATTTTTGTGCCAGGACAATTTTTCCAAGCAAACAATAGTCCGACGGTATAATTTCCCTTTACAGATATCCTAAAGTAGCTAACCAAGATGCCCATTAATGTCACTGTTTACTGTGTTCTTTAAATTATTCTGTTGAGAAATCAATTTATTTGTATGCCAAAACAAGTCTGACCAAGATTTATTGCTTCACTGTGACCACCTGATTTCCATCTTATGAGGTTTGATGGGTGTACATGTACACTGTACTTGATCTTTTAGGGACCCTACGAATGTTGTTTCATTACTGTACATGAATAGTACATACCTTATACAGAAGTTATTTCTCAGTTGTGTGTGCTCTGACTAATGGTTGCAAAGTGTTTGTGAGATGCTGTGAGTTGATTCATTTGATCTCTTGAGTGCATCCCCAATGTAGAGGTCTTGTGAACCTTGACATTGATCAGTGCTTTTCTCAAAAATACTGCTACATGTACATGTATGTCATAAATCTTTGAAATACTCAAAGAATTATTGTATTTTTACTATTTTCTTTGTTGACAAATAAATCATTGTCGTAGAGCTTGAGGTGTGGAATCAAGAGAGTCAGTGTTTTTGGACATTTGATAGCTACAGGCCTATACATGTACCTTATTACATGAAATTTTTTGCAACACATTAACTTTGCAATAATTATTTTAAAGGTTGCATACATGTAATTCACAACACTTTAATTTTGCAAACATTTTATATTGTAAGTTCCCTCACTTTAATTTTGCAAAATTTCATAAAAAAATTCTTGATTTTAGATAAATTATAATATATTACATGATGTTACCTCTCAACAGATTACTGTACAGCTATACATCCCTTTATTATACCACCATCAGTAACAAGCCAAAACAGAAGCTTATTATTAAGCTTCTGGCCAAAATAATAAATACAGTTTCTGTAGAAGGCATTATTTTTTTAAGTAGTATTGAATAATCAGCAACAGGAACAAAACAGAAACCATCCAAAAACAATAATTTATATGTACTGCCTTATAATAGAGGTCCTGAAGTCTATGCAACTATGAAAGATGCATGTTTTCAACAATCACAAGGAGGCCTAGAAATTTCGATTGAAGTAATAGCTAGAGTGGATTTGTCCTTTAATATATCATGGATCATGATGTGTTTAACAATCTGCATGTAAGGCCATGGAGATGTATGTTGGATGCAATGAACTTTTAATCAGTTTGTTGTAACTGTTTGGTTTTTCATGTGTTATAGTTTGTTATTAGTTTGTCTTACATGTGTTTAACTGAATTTGTGATTGTTATTTCACTCCCATTGTTTATGTGATTGAACACTTGCAATACTCTAAAATTGGTGATAAAAAGGTCAAGATTTCCATATACACCTGTATGCACATAATCTGCATAATTTCCTGGAATACTTGAAATGAAAAAAGACATTCATTTATAAGTAGCTGTATCTGATCTGTTCAGTTCTTGGAGAAACACAGCAAATTTAAGCTAATTTCATCAGACCATTTTTCATGCATTTTCAATTTTCTTTAGTGGTACATGTTTATTTTTTTTTTGCCTGATAAATTTTTAACAATTTTGTTATTCAAGATGGTTAATATATAAAGACTATAAAGGATTATAACCAAAATAGCTGTACTGACTTGTTAAGTAATGAGAAAAAATAAACTTGTGGTTGTACGTGTAACAGTGCTTTTAAAGTTAATACTGACATCATTCTAGCAGTTTTGAAGAAACCTATCAGACTATCAAAGTTTGCTATAATATAATATAATAATTATTGTTGTAAAATTAATTAATAATTCATGGGGCTGATGGCCAATCCAACAACAGTATTCAAGTCACATGTATACCCTTGTAAATCCCAATACATATATAAACTGTCTGAAAGCACGGGGAGGGTTTGAATAGGTAGCAGGGAAATGTTGGGGTTGATAAATGAATACAGAATATTAATTAGCTTCATTAGTATTCTGTATCTGGATACAGAATACTAATGAAGCTAATTAGTATTCTGTAACTGATACAGAATACTAATTAATATGTATATGTAACTCAGCCACTCGCTTGTTTGGAAAGCAACCAACAAGAGCCCCCTTCCATTTATTTACTTTTCACTAAATAACGATTTATGCCACAGGCCAGTAAATAGAGCGTTTTCGGGGGATATCGATTGCCGCATTGATTTGTTACTTCGCCAATAAATTTACTAAGCCAGAAGTTTACTGTTTCCGCTGTCATAACCTCCAGCTTGCAGCTTCATTCTTGAACGTTTTCCACCCTGCAGTTTCTCGCCTCCAAGGCTACAGTTTCATTTTCGGGTTTTTTTTGTTAGCCCTTGCCTGCTGCCACTGTTCAAATATTTTAACGGCCCACTCCGTGCTGTTTTTAGTGTTTTGGGGAGTCACATCCTTGAGCAGAGAACTTTCTTCAGATAAACTTTTCAGAGGACGAAAGCGCGTGGACGCCATTTCACTCTTTTGACTTCTAAAACGAAATAAATGTTATGCTAATCCCTTTGCGTTCATCGGATTAACTTCATTCATATAACAGCCAATCAAATTGAATATGAACAACATTCTTCACTCCTTGTATGACATTCATTTCACAAGTCAGATACAATATTTGCGTCCGATCTGTATGGGATTTACAATGGCTTGCCTTCGGCTCGCCATTGTAAATACCCATACAGATCTCCCGCTCATATTGTATCTATCACTTAAATCTTACATATGTACATGTATAGATGATCGATGAACCTCAGATCCAACTTGGAAAAATAATTAATGTTGTATCTTCTGCATGCACGCACTACATGTACATGCAGTTGATTATGATCTGAGTGCACTTTGTTGAATTTTTCTGCATCTCTAAACTATTACTAATGCTCACAAAATCAACCATCTGAAGTTAATACTTTGTTAGATTTAGAGATAAGCCTCATCATGGGTACCTACATGTACATGTACAAGGACACTCTACATTCAAGCTAATGGAGTTTGTCACCTTTTTCTTAAATCATCAAAGTTGTAAACAAAAATTGTCATTGGTTGAGTTATTAATAGTGACTTGTACACGTCTTTCAGACATTCCATTTTATAATTATTGGTCCTAACAACCTGTTGCTGCTATTAAAGTGCCCCTGTTATCAAATTTTTGATTTTCATTTTTTTACATTTTCGTGTACAATTAGACTTTCTTACTCATCTTGCCAAATTTCAATTCATTACGAACATCAGAGGTCTTTTTATTTTAACATTTATTTCCGAGAATTTACGGTATTAATCAACCTTGTTCCAAGGCTTGGCTGCGAATGGGAGAAAGTGACGTCAAAGACTCAAACATACCTCATGGGTTGAAATTAATAATAACAATCAGCATAGAAAATTGTTGCTTTTCGCGTTATTTTCAATACTCATTGTTATTATAATTTCAGCTGTACATACTTAGTCAATACCAGGAAATATAAAAGTACAGTGGAACCCCGATTTAACGTACCCCGATTTAACGAAGTCCCCGATTTAACGTACAAATGTTTTTGACCCGGCCAGAGTCACAGTAAAATATATGGAGAAGAACCCCAATTTAACGTAATCCTCGATAATATAACGAACAAAATCTGTAGGACCGAACGTAAAAACTATCCCGATATAACGAATCCGGCAAGAGATGAAACCGATAATATTTTGTTTATTCTCTAAGAACGTTGTCAGCAGCTATCCATTATGTACAGTGGACAGTACATTAATAAATCACGAGTGCTTTAAGTTATGTGTACACTGTGCAATACCGATCAGACGGGGAAGTGTTGGACTGTGAAGCAGAACGGTAAATTTTAATTATTACCTATACCCTGATCTAACAAAGTTTTAGGTCATTTTTCCACAAATTCGTTATATCGGGGTTCTTGATTTAATGAAACCCCGATCTAACGAACTGTTTTTTCCGGTCCCCTGTGCTTCGTTAAATTGGGGTTCCACTGTATGAAGTTAAACTGAAATTTCCAAAGGGATACTTTTTTGTTATTATTATTATTATTATTATTATTATTATTATTATTATTATTATTATTATTATTATAAAATTCATTAATAGTTCATAAAGAAAATACAAAAGAAAAAAAAAGTTTAATGAAGGTGTGAAAATCCTGATACAGAACAGCTATACAGCATCACTGTTACAGAATACTAATAGAAATGCTAATAAGCTTCATCACTATTGTTCTTATAACCCCCATCCCCTTGCCCCCTTCTTCTCTCCCCCTCCTTTTCCCCACTCCTCCCCCCTCCTTCTCCTTCTCCTTTCTCCCCTCCCCCTCCCCCACCTCTCCCTACTTCCCCCCATCCTTTTTGCCCCCCTCCTTCTGCCCCCTCCTTCTCCTCCCTCCTTCTTCGCCTTCTCCTTCCCCCCTCCTTCTCTGCCCTTCTTCTTCACCCACTCTAAGGAATAAGAAATAGATAAAATAAATGTGAGCAGCAGAACTGTATAGATATTTACATTGGTGAGCTATTGTAAATATACGTACATTTGTGCTGCTTATAAAAGAAAAATAACAATGATTTAGATTACATACAGTATAGCTGTTCTGTGTCAGGATTTACAAACCCCCCATTAAGTTTTCATTTCTTTTGTATATACAATACATACAGTACATGTATATAACACCATAGCACCATCAAACAGAAATTTACCAAAATGTACAGTAAACCATTCAAAACCTGTTAAGACTATACTTTCTTGACGACTATCAATAATACTATTAGACAGCATGCAGTGCAGGATTTCATGGAAAGTATGGATCAAAGATTGGGGCTCAAGGATAACAGATCAAGGATTTAGAAAAAAAGTCAATGAAAAAAAGAGAAAGTTAAAATGTCTAAGATCACACAAAAATTAGAAAAAAATGAAAAAAGAAAACAAATAAATTGAATCTTTCTGTATAAAATAAAGTAAAATGAAATATAAATTATTTTATAAAATACTCAAGGAAATGCGCATGCTATGATTAGTCAAACCACGTTAATTATAACTTGATAAAGCATGCGCAAATTCTTGCCCCCTTGTGGTCATTAAAGAAATAAAAAAAATTGTTCCTCGTGCATTGTTCAGTTATATAAGCCCTGGGAATTTTTTAAAACACTTGAGAAGTGTGAGTGAGAAGCACACTTCGCTTGTGCTCTTAATAAATCCTGTGTGTTCTTAATAATTCCTGTGCACTTGTATAACTCAATAATGCACTCAGCACATTTTTTAAGTTTTAATAATGACCTTGCGAGATCTTGTGACAAAAGTAAGTCCAGTTGTAAACAGTCAATGTCTTAAATGTACTTTTATGTCCTCTGTTCAACCTGTTTATACTCCAGTTGTCAGCTCAAGGAGTTTGGGGGTGTGTTCTACTCAACGTAGATTTGATTTGATTGGCATTTTAATTGATACTAGCAAACTGTTAGGAAAACTTCAAAAAAAACCCATCAAATGCTGGCTTGTTTTTTTCTAAAATTTCACTCGGCTCCCCTCCCCCCTTATTATTCACTCCCCCACCCCTCTCCCCCACAGTGAAGTCTGGATCACTGCTAAAATATACACTGTAAACAAGAAATTAATTCACAAAAGATAATATGATTCATGAATCACGTTTAATTTAAAAGTCATATGTATGAAAATTAACAATTGCATTATTTGCACAATCCTTGATTAATTATTAATATTTTTATTTATTTAGTTTTCTCTTTTTCTTTTTTTAGAATATACGATATATTTTTAATGGAATGAATTTTCTTAATCGAAATTAAGTGTCTTTTTAATCGAAAGGAATAATGTCAATAGTGTTTTGACTGAATAGTTTTTTTTAAGTGAAATTAATTGTAAAATAAGATTTTTTAGTAAGCTTTGTTATCAATAAAAGATTTGGTTTTCTCATTTATATTTCCTTATTTGTGATCCTTAAATCTTGATTCCCGTTCCTTGATCCAGGATCTATATTTTCCAGGAAAGTCAGTGCAGTGCAGTTGAAGCTATTGCTATGATGTTTCCTAGCTTGTGTCTGAAAAGCTGGGTTTGTTTAATACCATATGTGACAGTACATTACACTGTTTATATAGTACTGTCACACATTTTCTCTATTTTCACCTCATAACAATGAAGTCAGCATTTTAGTTACATGTATAATAATGATGGTGGATTTTTCACGTGGATTTTTTGGGGCCAATAACCCCCAAGTTTGAGCATTAACTACAACATCATTAACAATGCTATGGAAAAACAGTCACCACAGCTGTACATGTATTAGATAAACTTAGATGAAAATTTGTTAAGACCAGTGTTATATTGACATTGGAGTTGCCATAGCAACGTAAGGACACAATGACGTTTTTTACTTGCAGCCATATTTCTGGGCAGCAGGAGGTTTTTTTGGCAATCAATTAATGGAGCTTCTACCTCCTATAGTTGCCTCCATTGTGGCAAAGTTGGAACAATAATTGTATGAAAGCATTTTTGAAATTTTTGGGGATGCAGTTTTGGGGATTATAAATACAGTGAAAAACATGCTATCAACATAATTGGCTAATATCTAAAGAAAATGATGCGCTTCGGGGATGCAGTTTCATTGCATAGTAGTTTATTCCATCTTAGATTGTGTGTGAAAAAGTGAAAGGGGTTGCTTTGACCATTGCAAGAAAGAAGGATTTGCCATTTCTGTATGAAGTTTGGTCTATGCCTACAAATGTGATGATAATTTGGAAACTGCTTGATAATTTTTTTTTAAGTTTGTCAATCTCGAGATTAATCATCAATTTATCTGGCCTGCAAGTTTCAAGGACATTGAAAACATGCAAGGCAATTAAATTTTATAGGGCCTCCAATGTACCATTTTTTTCCCGCGGATTTGTTTTGTTTGCATCTCATTGAATAAGAATAGTGCCTATTGTTATTTGCCTCATTCTACAAAGTGCATCGACACATGTAAATGAATGGGCTGGGTATATATTCTGGAATCACCCCGATTTGTGTTTACAAGTGAGCAACCTCATTATTCACGGGTATTGTTTTCAAGTTTCATATGCACGTGCACAACTTTAGCAATTGCATCTCATTGAATAAGAATATATAGTGCCTATATTGTTTTTTGCCTCATTCTACAAAGTGAACCGACACATGTAAATGAATGGGCCGGTTATTCTGCAATCACTCCGATTTGTATTTACAAGTAAGCGACCTCATTATTCACGAATATTGTTTTCAAGTTTCATATGCACATGCACAACTCGAACATAACACTGTGTCACAGCATCCCCGAAGCGCATTGTTTTCTTTAGCTATTAGCCAATTATGTCGATAGCATGTTTTTCACTGTATTTATAATCCCCAAAACTGCATCCCCAAAAATTTAAAAAACGCTTTCATACAATATTGTTCCAACTTTGCCACAATGGAGGCGACTATAGAGCGTATGCACTCACGTGGCAAGCAGCTATGCAAATTTATTGGAACAAAAGAAAGTGTTAACATAAGAAAAGCGTTCAAATCCCACAGGATTGTTTTGGTACACCAACATGGCCGCCGTTCTATTGTTTTGGTACACCAATATGGCCGCCGTGACGTCATGTGCATACGCTCTATAGGAGGTACAAGCTCCCTTAATCGATTGCCAAAAAAACCTCCTGCTGCCCAGAAATATGGTTGCAAGTCAAAAACGTCATTGTGTCCTTACGTTGCTATGGCAACTCCGATGTCAATATAACACTGGTCTTAACAAATTTTAAGTTTATCTAATACAGCTGTACATGTGGTGACTGTTTTTCCATAGCATTGTTAATGATGTTGTAGTTAATTAATGCGCCAACTTGGGGGTTATTGGCCCCAAAAAATCCAGGTGAGCTACCTTAAGACCATCATTATTATACATGTAACTAAAATGCTGACTTCATTGTTATGAGGTGAAAATAGAGAAAATGTGTGACAGTACTATATATACAGTGTAATAAATTATACTGTCACATGTGGTATTAAACAAACCCAGCTTTTCAGACACAAGCTAGGAAACATCATAGCAATAGCTTCAACTGCACTGCACTGACTTTCCTGAAATAATTATGGATCCTGGATCAAGGAACTGGAATCAAGATTTAAGGATCACAAATAAGGAAATATAAATAAGAGAAAACCAAATCTTTTATTGATAACAAAGCTTACTAAAAAATCTTATTTAATTTACAATTAATTTCACTTTAAAAAAACTATTCAGTCAAAACACTAATTATTCCTTTCGATTAAAAAAAAGACACTTAATTTCGATTAAGAAAATTCATTCCATTAAAAATATATCATATATTCTAAAAATAGAAAAAGAGAAACTAAATAAATAAAAATATTAATAATTAATCAAGGATTGTGCAAATAATGCAATTGTTTTCATACATATGACTTTTAAATTAAACGTGATTCATGAATCATATTTATCTTTTGTGAATTAATTTCTTGTTTACAGTGTATATTTTAGCAGTGATCCAGACTTCACTGTGGGGGAGAGGGGTGGGGGAGTGAATAATAAGGGGGGAGGGGAGCCGAGTGAAATTTTAGAAAAAAACAAGCCAGCATTTGATGGGTTTTTTTGAAGTTTTCCTAACAGTTTGCTAGTATCAATTAAAATGCCAATCAAATGAAATCTACATTGAGTAGAACACATCCCTAAACTCTTTGAGCTGACAACTGGAGTATAAACAGGTTGAACAGAGGACATAAAAGTATTTAAGACATTGACTGATTACAACTGGACTTACTTTTGTCACAAGATCTCGCAAGGTCATCATTAAAACTTAAAAAATGCACTTAGTGCATTATTGAGTTATATTGCCATCAATCCATGTACATTGACACGGAATAACACCCGAGAAACACTGGGAACAAACAAGGTCACATATCACAAACATAAAAAAGGGATTTATGATATAACTATTATCTTTTCTTTTTAGTATGAAACATTTTAGAGGAACAATGCTCTGTTTATAAGCTTAGAGAAAAGTAAAATACCCCACTTGGAAAAAATATTACAACTGTATGTCGTTTTTCCACTGGAATACTTTAAAGCTTTGATTTACTTTAAGGTCACAGTGTCATGGATCGTGTTTTAAAATTTATATTAAAATGTTTGTATTACATTTATATTAATATGTTTCTATAAGGCCACAGAGATACATCTATGTTGGGTGTATATAATAAAGCTAATAAGCTTTTAATCAAGATGTAGTTCATTGTAACTGTTTGGTTTTTCACGTGTTACAGTATGTTATCAGTTTGCCTTATTTAACTGGATTTGGGATTGTAATTTCACTCCCATTGTTTACATTGTTGAACACTTGCAGTACTCTTAAAGGAGCTATGTCATGATGATTTTGAGGTTTTTGGGTGAAACTGCCCCAAATAAGAACTAAGTATCTTTGCTGTACATGAAATGCTCATAGAACACTAAGAGGAAGATATCAAGTGAATTTTAGAAGAGAAAATAAACCGTAATCAAAAGTTTTAGCCAGTTTCCCAAGACACAAGTGATAAACTTAAAAAAGACATTAGCTTATTTTTTTTCAAGTGAAGATGCAAACCATATGCATTTCCATGCTGGCCATCTGCAGCCCAAGACACTTATTTTTACTCTTAGAGCACTTACAGAGTAATTTGAAACAAAACTGGACCATTTCCATGCTGGCCATCTGCAACCCAAGACACTTATTTTTACTCTTAGAGCACTTACAGAGTAATTTGAAACAAAACTGGACCATTATTTTTGGGTTTTCACTGATATCAAAATGACTTTTGGCTTTTTAACCCTATTCAGACTGGGCTTTTTTTGGCAATTTGTGACTGGGGGGGGAGGGGCTCCTCGGACCCCCCCTTCATATCTCTGGAACCAGTAAGGCTAGGACCATGAACTTTTTACACAATGTTCACCTCCATACAAGGAAACCTCACACCCAGTTTTGACCTGCCACACCCAATTATGACGTCACTTTTGTTTTTCCGACGTTTCTTTGATATTTTTCCATCCAGATACTTAAAATATCAAATATAACTGCAAAATCATCTCTTTAATATTAAAACATAATAAATACAAACAAGGACACACTTGTAAAGCGAGAAAAAGCAAAAAAAGGCGATAAAACTATAATTTTGAAATTATTGTCCGCCATCTTGGATCCGCCATCTTGGATCCGCCATCTTGGATTTCCTTTTTTTTTGTTTAAATTAAAATTTAAAAAATATCTAAAAGAGAAAAGGATCAGAATGTATGAAACACGTATCAAACTAATGTCTATTATCCAAACAATGAACTTAGAAGCGTTATTTAATAAATAGTACAAATTTTTTGTCTATAAGTAAAAGAGAGCAAAAATTTACCTACCCCTCCCCCCCAAATATTTGATGTTAAAAATTGTTGATGTCTTTCAAGAACTAGTCCCAAATAGAAACTATTCTAACAAGAAAATGCACTATAAGTCAAAGAACAAGATCTTAAACTAAAAAATTCACCATATTTTAATATTTTGAAAACCTATGTGTCAAAAACCGGTTGCCATGGCAACATGGTTAATCACACTGACATGTTATGGATACCAAAATGTCCCTAGATAAATTCTAGGAAAAGTCAGAAAATTTCAGTCTCATAGCTATTTCGGTGTAAGAGTTATCACAATTTTACTGGAGGGGGGGTTCGAAAAGCCCCCCCCCCCAGTCTGAAAACTGTGATAAAAAGGTCAAGATCTCTATACACATGTAGCGCCTTTAAATAAACTGTGATAAAAAGGTCAAGATCTCCATACACATGTAGCCCCTTTAAATAAACTGTGATAAAAAGGTCAAGATCTCCATACACATGTAGCCCCTTTAAATAAACTGTGATAAAAAGGTCAAGATCTCCATTACACATGTAGCCCCTTTAAATAAACTGTGATAAAAAGGTCAAGATCACCATACACATTTAGCCCCTTTAAATAAACTGTGATAAAAAGGTCAAGATCTCCATACACATGTAGCCCCTTTAAATAAACTGTGATAAAAAGGTCAAGATCTCCATACACATGTAGCCCCTTTAAATAAACTGTGATAAAAAGGTCAAGATCTCCATTACACATGTAGCCCCTTTAAATAAACTGTGATAAAAAGGTCAAGATCTCCATACACATGTAGCCCCTTTAAATAAACTGTGATAAAAAGGTCAAGATCTCCATACACATGTAGCCCCTTTAAATAAACTGTGATAAAAAGGTCAAGATCTCCATTACACATGTAGCCCCTTTAAATAAACTGTGATAAAAAGGTCAAGATCACCATACACATTTAGCCCCTTTAAATAAACTGTGATAAAAAGGTCAAGATCTCCATACACATGTAGCCCCTTTAAATAAACTGTGATAAAAAGGTCAAGATCTCCATACACATGTAACTCCTTTAAATAAACTGTGATAAAAAGGTCAAGATCTCCATACACATGTAGCCCCTTTAAATAAACTGTGATAAAAAGGTCAAGATCTCCATTCACATGTAGCCCCTTTAAATAAACTGTGATAAAAAGGTCAAGATCTCCATACACATGTAGCCCATTTAAATAAACTGTGATAAAAAGGTCAAGATCTCCATACACATGTAGCCCCTTTAAATAAACTGTGATAAAAAGGTCAAGATCTCCATTCACATGTAGCCCCTTTAAATAAACTGTGATAAAAAGGTCAAGATCTCCATACACATGTAGCCCATTTAAATAAACTGTGATAAAAAGGTAAAGACCTCCATACACATGTAGCCCCTTTAAATAAACATTACTGTGATAAAAAGGTCAAGATCTCCATACGTAGCCCCTTTAAATAAACTGTGATAAAAAGGTCAAGATCTCCATACACATGTAGCCCCTTTAAATAAACTGTGATAAAAAGGTCAAGATCTCCATACACATGTAGCCCATTTAAATAAACTGTGATAAAAAGGTCAAGATCTCCATACATATGTAGCCTCTTTAAGAGAGCTTGACTACAAGATTCGCATTAACTGCGGCGGATGTCAAAAAATCGAATTTCTTTAAATTACCTGAAACTTATTTTATGTTAAAAGGGTCCCAGGCGCTGTAGATTGATGTCATTTATTCTTAGTATTTTTGCAAAATTGCCTCAGAAAAGGAATTAAAAGATAGCGAGCTAATACTGGCGAAAATCATGATAAATTGCGTCCAATTTATGAGCAGATTTGTTGTATCAATGACAGACCAATGTTACTTCTTGATGCAAATAACTTTATTCACTATAAGTAACATGCTTTAACTTTAGAAATATAGCTACAAAACCAAGGAACAAGTTGTCAATGTCCATATACATTAGTTCAAATAGTTCCTAGTAAGTTTCACTTTGCTAAAAACGGAAAAAGTCACTCAACTATTTAAGTGTTTAGGCAGGGTCCAACCCACTTCTGGGGATAAAAACTATACTGCGGTGTCCCTAATACTTTGCCATTGATGGCCCCTGTGTTAAAAGTTTGGGTTTCTGTTTTTCAAGGATTGTTAACGTGATAAGAAAATGACACTCACAGACCCCCCGTGAAGAAACGAAAAATACACATTTTCACTTAAATTGTGGTTTCTACTGCTTTTGGTGAGATGGATGTTTCTATAACAAGCAGCGTAGAAGAACTGAAGTTGTAAATGCGAAGTTCTTAAAAAAATGAAAATAACTTGAGATTATCTGACTTATAATTTTTCTTAAGTGCCTTGATTCATTTTATGAAACAGGGATTCCTTGTCTGGCTTTATGTACTTTTCAGTTCAACTTTAATGTTAGCTATTGAAAATGCTGTTAATAGCTGTTATTTATTAATAACACACAACATAAACTCGCGTGACCGATTTTTCTAAACCACGTAAACATAAAAGGCTATTCAACTTTTTGAGATAATAAATTCGTTATTTATTTTAATTTAAAAATGTCTTGGCTTCTTTTCCCCCAGAAACAACAACTTCTTTGGCTTCATGTAAAGATTCCATCACCCCAGATTGTCCCAATTAAGACTTACGTGTTATGTTGAACATGAAGTCACTGGGCTGATTTTCTAAGTCATGCAACCACAATCTTGAACCAAATAGTGAAATGGTAGCTACATACACCAAACTAAATTTCTGCAGTGTCCAAGGCAAGTAATTTAATCACGTACGAATTTTT